>JAOXJP010277130.1:0-19756 GCA_025762735.1 Platanus orientalis
GATCACAATAATTTAATGTCAGTTAGCATACATAAATTGATTGGCATATATATATATATATATATATATATATATATATATATATATATAAGAAATTAAAGTCAATTAAAAAAAAGAAAAAAAAAAAAACCTACCTTAATAAATAAGTGGTTATGCTCATCCAACCTACGTAAATCACCATTGGAAAATTCAAACTACCAATTAGGCATCTTTTATGGAGTTCCTATAATGCTAAAATCTAGAAAGAACATATTAATACATAAACTTTGAAGCGTAAAAAAGGTCATTACCTAGTTGGTCCTGTAAATACAGGGTTCTGGGAGGGTTAGACGGAAAACAGACCTAACCTTTGACTTTTTGCATAAAGTCTCACTGGACTCAAACCCGCGTTTTCATGCTGGACAACCCAAGTTGTTAACATATAAGATTTCACTTTGAAGCATACTGAAATAAAAATATTCATATATTATGCTATAAGTTCTTGTTTGCTACTAATAGTGACCAAAACACTATACCTCATGTGTTATCTTTAAAAAAAAAAAAAAAAATTCTTAGAATTTTAGTAATAAAAATAGAAAGCATATTTGGTAGCTTCTAACAATCATAACATTTTGACTCCAACACCATGGATTCTCCACCCAGTGTGTGAAATTAATTTGAAGCATGCTGAAATAATTAATTCTTTTAATGGTTTATTCTATCACAGTCAAACACAATGGGTGATAAGGAACCACAATGTTAGAGGACTCAACTCATCCTTACTATGGTAGCTTAAGAGTTGTTCAACTTTTCCAAGTAAATATTACATATACATCCAATGTATTATCTTTATTATTATCTATATGAGAGTCATAGAAAAGTAGAATGCTTGCCTTGCTTCCAATTTGATAGATAGACATGTGTAAACGATTCTTGATCTGATTCAAGTTTTTCTTAACCAGTACTGTAGTGTTGCAAATTGGAGAACATCCAATCTCAATAATTCAAGAAATATATGAAGAAAAACAATCGGAATGATCCAAAGAACAACACCACCACCCAGCAACATATCATTTCTCATCTTTTCTACCGTATGGTGCTGCATAAAAAAGAATCAAAACATGAAAAATCAAAGTTAATACGCTTTAAAAAGAGAAAACTTTCCAAAAAATAATAAAAAAGATAATGAAATCTCATAAGAAGCAAACCTGAACTTTGCCAACTAGGCATCTTGTCTATGCAATTCCCGATAAAATCTTGTTGACGTCTATAGAAAGAAGAAGAAAAAAAAAGAGTCAACCTGATTGAAAAAGCATTAAACTCTAAGAAATGATAATAAGAAGAATCAAGATGATTGAAAAATCATTAGGTTCAATGTCCCCTTCAGCCACAAATTCTGAGGCCAAAATAGATCTAGCACGGACCCGAAGACCTTCAAACTGAAAATCTTCCTTGGCTTCACCAACATTGTGCATTCTTCTTTGGTGCCAGCAAGGCATGAACGAATAAGGTCCGAATGGTGTTAGGGGCAGATATATCAGCGCCAAAAAAGTGATCTGATTTACACTTTTTGGGGGGCACTTTTCACTTTTTGGGGCTGATGTGTCTGCCTCTATGCCATTCGGACCTTGTTCGTTGATGTCTGGTTCCTAAGGGAAAATGATATGTGATGAAAAAGTGCCTATGAGTCTCTGTGAGAAACTACCATCTGTCACATGGTGTGTTGGGGTTAAAAAAAATCCACACAAAAAGTGCTCAGTATGGGTAAAAGAAGGCACCAAATTCAAAAACAGATCATGTGTCAATATGTGGAACATCTACATAGGTTTTCTCACAACAGACAACCTCCCATACACCAAATTCAAACTAAAACTCTTCCTTAGCTTCACCAACATTGTGCATTCTTCCCCCCATTGAAAGACATCATATTCTTTCCTCCATCCTACAAAGTCATCTCCCCATAGACCCCAGCCGTTGAGGAACTAATTTCAGTATGAAAAACCAAAAAAAAAAAAAAAACTAGAACACAAAGTTAAGACCTTTACCATTTCACCTGGCTTAATGCTGGATCTGCAATTGTAAGCCATCATATTCCTTTCCTATTTCTTTGACTGGGATGGCTCGGCCCTGCTGGTGGAATTTGTCAATGATGCCTTCGGCTAAAAGGGCGACCAGCTAATATGGATGAGAAAATGATATTAATTCCTCTTTGCAAAAATGTGTGTGTGTGTGTGAGAGAGAGAGAAAGAGAGAGAGAAAGGAAAAATAAAGTAAGGGACACTATTGTAGTCCATAAACTCTTTTAAGAGATCAGTTTATTTTGAGGAAAATCAGAGGAAAAAAAATTGAGATTGATTCTTTCTCCATTGTCGCTTCACTGTGATGGGATGTTCGTGAGTTTTTAAAAATGAAGGGATCTCCTACACTCAAATAACTGTTTGTCCCCGCACACAAATGGAGGGGATTTTGAATCATCTTCAGTCTGAATGGACAGATATCACGTCATTATAAATCAGTGTGACATGTGTCCTGACAAAGGGTGTTTTTGTCAATGCACATTGGTCAAATGAGCGTATTATAGTTAATACATAATAAATAAGTACCAATGTATTTATTAATCTACCTTGTCAAGCATCATGTCTCATCCTGAGCAGAGACTTGAGTGGTACCTGTCCATTCAAAGTGGAGATGATGTGAACTCAAGGGTGGGTGTATAGGATTAACACCATAAAAACGGTTTTCAAATGAAAAAATAGGTACCCAAATGTGTGGAATGGTCTATGGTTATTAAGATGATAGAAGTTTGTGATTTTAATTCTAACCGGATGAAGTGGATCATGGAGTGTATGTTCTCTGTGTCCTACAAAATACCGATCAATGGCTCCTCGAGACCCCAGATTTCCCCCTCTCCCATTTCCTCTTTCTTCTTTGTGCTAAAAGCCTTCCTGCTTCTCTAGCAGCAACTAAGAAAAAGTTAGGTATAATTTCCGAAATCCAAATCAGGTCATCCAACATTGCTATTTCTCATCTCTTGTTTGTGGATAATTGCTACATCTCTCAAATCAAGATGACTAAGATTAATGTTGTAATTTACACTCATTCTGATTTCAGTCTTGCTTCGGGACAAGTGATTAACAATGACAAATTTGAGCTCTACTTCATTCCTAACACCCCTAGGAAAATCAAAAGAATTGTCCAAGGCGCATTCCATGTTAAGCATAACCCAAACTTGGGAAACTGCCTAGGCATTCCTTCCAATATTGGCAAAAACAAATCAAATTTATTTGTTTATATTAATGAAAGAGATAATGGTCAAATCCAAAGGTGGAAAGAGAAATTCTTGTCCCAGGCAAGGAAGGAGATTCTTCTTAAGTCTGTAGTGACTTTAATCCCATCCTATGTTATGTCATGCTTCAAGATGCCTAGAAAGATTTGCAATGCCATGAACTCATCCCATTGAAAATTTTAGTGGGGCAATGACGAGTCAAAGAAAAAAAAAACTAAATATATTGGGAAAATCTTTGAAAAAGTAAAAGGGATGGGGGGAATGGGATTTAGAGATTTTCATGCTTGCAACCTAACTTTGCTTGCCAAACAAACATGGAGGATTCTTAAAAATCTTGAAACCCTAGAGATACACTTTCTCTAATCTTTATGTTTTTTTAGGACTAAATTCCTCAAATCCAAGCATCTTAACAACTCTTCATGGGCTTGGAAAAGCATCCAAAAAGGCAAGTCTCTTCTTAAAAAAGGCTTCAGATGGCAAGAAATTTCAAGCTCCAAAGACATACAACCTTAAGAAGTCAACTATGACCTTCAAAGTTAAATCCAATGGTAAATCTAGGTAAATGGTAAAGTTGGATGTTTGGGTATAGACCTATAGATCCATGGACCAATAGACTTAGAATGGACCTATTCAAATCCTAGATAAGGCCCAAAAAAAAGTTTGGATAAATGATAGACCAAATTGACAAAAAATAAATAAAATAAAATAAGTGTTAAAAAGAAAAAATGGTCAAACTTAAAACGGTCATAACTTTTAATCCAGAGGTCCACTCGGATTTCGTAAGTATTCAAAACGAGTGTCTAAATGAGATCTTTCTAAAAATGGAAAGATATTTTATTTGTGATTCTCATAACGACTAGTTTTTTTATATTTTTATTATATCCGTTACAAAATCCTTTGACTAGGTTTTTCAAATCTATAAATAGGGGAATAAGTCTCATTAGTTTGTACAACTATATGAATGATTTCATAATAAAATCCTTGTGAAATCAAGCTAAAGTGAGAGCCAAAAAGCCTATGAGTTAGATTTGTTTGGCATATGATCTTGTAAGTAAATCAAGGTTTTATTAATTTTGCCTACAATAGTCTAGGAGTATTATTATAAAAAAAATTAATAGTTGAAAGTGGACGTAGGCCCAATGTATCAAACCACTATAAAATGGAATCCATTTATGTATAAGAAAGTAAATAAAAGTTTCGTTGTGTTTTTTGTTCTTTATGTTGATGATATCCTTTTATTTGAGAATGATGTAAGAATGTTATCAATAATAAAGATTTGGTTATCAAATAATTTTACTATGAAAGATCTTGGTGAGGCTTCCTATATCTTGGGAATTAAGTTCTTTAAGGACAAAAATAATAAGATGATGTGATTATCTTTAACCAACTATATAGACAACAGTCTAGCTAAATTTTGTATTCAGAATTCAATGAAAGAGTTTTTACTTGTTAAGTTTGGAATAATTCTCTCTAAGGATCAGTCTTTTAAGACTCCTGATGAAAAGAAGCATATGGAGAGATTCCCTTATGCATCAATGGTAGGTAATTTCATGTTATGCTATGACGTGGACATGGTCAGATATTTGTTATGCAGTAGTTTAGTAAATAGGTTTCAAAGTAATCTAGGTGGCCAGATAGCTATAAAACAAATCTTAAAGTACTTAAGGACAAAAAATTATCTATTAATTTATTATAACAAGGACTTATTAGTCATAGGATATATAAACTCAGATTTCCAAGCACATAAGAAATCAAAAAGATTTACATCATGGAAAGAGGAGATATTAGTTAGAAAAGTGTAAAGCAAAATTGTACTATAGACTCCATGACTGAGACAGGGTATGTTAAATCTTGTGAAGTAGAAAATGAGGGTATTTGGCTACATAAGTGTTTTTTAATTAAAAACCAATGCGGTTTGTAAAGGTTCTGCATGAACTTAGGCCTAATGGAGCCCGAGCCCAATTTTAAGCCTAAATTTAAGTTTGGATTGTGTTTGAGTTAATCTTGACTTGGCCTAAGGCTTGAGCTTTTCGGATATATTTATATTGGTTTTATTTAATCTTATAGTTTTTATAATGGGCTAGCCTGAGGCCTAATAGGCCATGCTCAGGCCTTAGATTTATGTTTTTCTGTGCCCGGTCTCGGCCCAACCCAACCCAAGCCCAAATATATAATGTCAAACCCTACCTTGGACCTATTTAGGTAAACTTATTAAATGATAAAAAAATCTCTTGAAGATACATTTCCAAATACTGATAACAAACTTGCATTGGATACATCGACCATCCTTTTAGATAGGGTACAACACATGACATTAAACCTAATAAATGATAAAAAAAAAAATCTCTTATGGATACGTTTCCAAATACTGACAAACTTACATTGGATACATCGACCATCCTTTCTATATAATGCCATTCTTTCCCTATACAGCATCAAAACAATATGGGGTTTCAATAAGAAGTTCTGCTAGTAAGATTCTTCCTTTAACTCTATTTTTTTTTCCTCATTTTCTTTTGAAATTGATATATGTTTTTTTTCATTTCTTTTTTTGTTAGATTGTTTTTCTTGTAACTTTTTTCTCTGTATTTTGATAGTTGACGTCTATTTCTTCAAGTAAAGACTATTATCTTGTTTACCAAATATTTATTTTAGGCTTTTTGTTATTGTGATCAAACCAAGTTTTTACTCTTTTTCTTTTCATCACATCTATCTATGTTTTCATTCCTTATATAATTTTCCTTTTCTATATAAACAAAGAAGTCTACATCCCAACGAAAAAGGATTAATAGATCAAGAACTACTTATACAAATAGGTATAATATTATATTAGTAAAGTATCCTTAACCCATTATTAGGTTCACAAATGGGTTTGGTTAGGCTCAGCCCTAAAATTTATTGTGAAGCGACCTATCATTGTAAGTTTGGTACTAATGTTCAATAGGCCCAACACCATGGGCCTTAAAAATTATTGGCCCTATTTACCCTAAATGTCACTAAAAGTGAGGAATCAAAAATGAAGGAATTATAATGTAACCTCTATTATGAACTCCCTGGACACTTTTCACTGATCTAATGTTTAGTGTATTGATTCATGGTAGCCTTGTTGGCTTCATGTGATCTTTTCTTGAACAACCTCTTATTACACATGTAAATTGAAGCTTATGAGAAATCTGCACAAGAGGGAATGCACTCCAATTTCCAATTTGTTGCCTATCAACCCTATTATGTATATGGCACATTTGGAAGGGCTGAAGGGTCTCATGAAAGTGGGTGAGGTTCTAATTTACTTTTTAAGTTTAGAATCACAATAAATGCTTCAATTTTCAATTAATATTTATTTCCAATCATGAAAAAACAATGTTATGCTAGTGTCAGTGGAAATTCAGTTTAAAATGAGCATATAACATAAATAAAAGAAATTAATAAAGAATGTATTAAAATCTATTATAAGTTATCTCCTAGTTCTTTATTGAATAAATGGTTTGAGCAGGTGAAGGTTTGATATATAAGGATTCTAATGACTATGAGTATAAATTCTGTAGTTTTGTGATGAGTAGATAAAATCTTGGATTTTGATGTAATGTAGGTGTATTCAAGGGTGGCATTACTTTTTAACATCAAATTTGAAGCCACTTAATAGTTAACACTTATTTGAACTTTCATTGGCATGAATTCACTTTGGTACAAATCTATCAATTATAATAAATTCTTTTGGATCATAATGCAATGATCTCTCACCTTGCTAGCTTTCTTTTGGCATTCATTTCTTTTAATTATTAATTTATTTTTATTTTTGTTGCATAGATTGGAAATACATTACCAAGAAAAAGGATGGAAGACAAGGGTGGAATTGTTAAGGAATTAAAGTCACAAAGCACAATAAAGATGTGTAATTTCAATCGGATCAATGATTTACCAGAATGCATTACCCATTATTTTCAGGTACATTTCTTTTTATTCTTCCCTTTTATTTTGAACTATTAGGGTGCTGATATGTGTGTTTCTTGAATGTGGAGTGGAGTCCATCTTCAGCCATTTCACTTCCACAAGCTTCAACTGCATGGGCAATTCCGTTTGAACCGAACCCCACCACTGATGAAGTCGATGTTCTAGGTTTTGCCGCTTCTAGAGCCACCACCAACGCCATAGCTTCTGGGTGTACTTAGATATTGCAACCTGAATTTGCAATGGTGTCAAGTCAGTAGCCAAGGGGATCTCTGATAGTGTTGGTGAGAAACTTTTTGAAGTAGGGCCACGTATGCTAAACACAGCAATGCCATACACTATTTTAGCCATCTATGGCTAGTCATACAAATCAAACCAGTCCCAGTTGTTTGGAAGCCAGACTTCGGCTGCCCAATTTCTGGACATTGCTCACCAATTCAACAATCGTGATTATTGAGACTGTAGATATCATAAGAATCACTTATTCAATTTAATTAGTGATGTAGACTCAAGAGAACAAACATGTATAAATTTGGAGTACCTTAGAAATAGTGACAGGGATGCAAGGGGATGTTTCATGTATTCATACCTTATAATGTTCGCACTCTTTCAAAAGTGACATTTGAATCTGCCTTAGACCATATTTTGTTGAACCAAAGCTATAAGTTGTGTATAACAACCATAAAATCATCCTAAAAATCCATATATATATATATATATATATATATATATATATATGAAAAATTCATAATACCTAATGATGAGGAATTTAGCCCAAGCTAACCGGCCGAGAGAACCGTCAAGGTTCAACCCATCAATCGGGTGATCCACCTGGGTTAAACCGACTATCACGAAAACCAAGCGTCCGACCACCAGTAGGACCACATGAATATCAAGCCAACTAAGATCTGACTGAGCATCAGGAGTGGAACATGATGGGTAGATCAACCGTCTAAAGATCAAGAAGTAGATGACCGATCGAGAGCCAAATGACAAACCATTTAAAACTCTAAATGACCACCCTAAGTCGGACGACCATTGGATAGGTCTGAATGAACCGACCATTGCAAAGACTAGAGATAGTTGCAGACAAGAAGCAATGCAAAGGCTCTACCAATGCTGAGCCGCCACGTGTATTGTGCCAACTTCCTAAAAAACTTGAAAAATTCCTGACAAGTATGAAAGGCAATCATAACTACCTAAAGTAGAGGTATAAAGGGATAGAAATCTAGTAAAAAAAGGGATTGAACTTTTCTAAAATACTAACTTGATTGTCGGAATGGTGAGGGTTGGCACCACACCAGCGTTCCTCACGTTTTGGTCTCAGGTAGAAAGCCCGTACAGGAGCACCCCAAGAATCAATTTGGTGAACCAGATCAAGGTATCATATATCAGTTGGCACCGTCTGTGAAAAATGCAAAGCGATTTTTGGCAAAACAAATGTCATATGGTTGAAATTCGATCAGGAATGATAGAGGCTCGCCGAAATGCTTAGTCAACGAAAAACCAAGACAGAAGGGAGGTCGAGGCCACCAGAATTATAGCTCTAGTATAACAGATACAAAACCTCAACCAAAATATGGAGCGGATCACACAACAAAACCAAGAACTTAATCAGAGGCTCATGATGCAAGAAGAGCATCAACATTCCAATGACGATGAAACGCACGAGGCTACCCACCCAGAGTATGAAAGTTCTATACATGATTAGAAATATCATGAAGATTTAGTATAATTGAGCTTAAATTTTATGTTGTATATATTCATAATAAAATATTAATTATATAATCTATCTTTTATAGCAAGATGTGGATAAATTTGTCTCATTTAAGAGACTACAAGGTTTCTTTCATTTATCATGAAAACAGTAAAGCTAGATTTAATGACTATTGATTTTCAATCTTTACTCAAAAAAGATATGTTTGGTGCCTATGTTGAATTGAAAGCAAGTTTTTTTCAAGAATTTCTAGAGAGAGAGATATGGCCAATCACTTTTTAATTGTTTTTCGTCTATTATACCTTAAGAATTTTTTATGTCTCACTTCTTGCTTTTGTATTGCTTTTTGCTTTTACTTCTTTTGGTAACTATGGTCCATCCCCCCAATCTACAAATATGTCCAACATAAAAAATAAAAATAAAAAAGAAGTAGTTTATGGTTAATAAAGAAAACTTTTTATGATTTATTGTGTTGGTAAGATGCTAGCATGATGATTTGACATATTGTGGTTCCATCTAATAGTTTGTTATGATGCTAATCTATGCTTAAGGTTAAGGTTTGATTCCTTAATCCCTTGTTCTTGATTTAGTTTTTAAAATTCTGCAATATAAATCATAATTTCAACACATTTTATAGGCTTAATTCTAGATTTCCTATTTGCTAATTATTTTATGTTATTTGAATAGCCCACATCACCTGTGTTGTCAAAGTAACCCTCATAACCCCAAATTGACCCGTCCCATCTCATCCCTAAATCAAGCTTCTTCCTAGCTTCCAGTTGTTAATCTATTATCTTTAACTCATTGCTACCAAAACCTAAGTTATTTCAAGTTTATGCTACCCCAAAAAAATTCAATAAGTTGGCAACCATGAATTGGGCCATTTGTTATACTTGTTTTTTTATCCATAACCACTACCATACTTCCCTATCAAATAATAATATTTGTGATGAAAGAAATAGGTATATGGAACACACTATATTTGAGAAATTGATAGATGGTGGGATGTGTTGTAATAGATCAACGGGCCTGGATAATTCAATCAAAATACCCAAACACTTATACATACTTGAAGTATAGGTATTGGCAAATATGAGGCCAATTCTAGTATTTTATATTGTATCAATACCATAGTTTTGTGAATTGGACCAGCCATCGAACCAGTAAGGTTGATGGTTGAGGTCCAACTGGGTCCGACCATCAGTTTACATGATCTAACAAGAGTTCGTTTCAAACATAAGTAAAATGTAATAAAATACCAAAAAATAAAATAATTCATACTACATTAGAAGCCTTATGATTGGGTTTTCAATTTTAGACATACCAAAAAATGTAATAAAGTAACAAAAAAATAAAACAATTCATGGAAAGATACATTTCTATTTTTTTTCTTCTTAATTTGCTAAAAAAACAGTTGGTTTTATTAGAACCGGATTCATAAAAAACCAGCCAATTTTGGTCGGTTTTAACCAGTTTTTCCCAATTATATGCAGTTTTTAGTAGATTACAATTTTAAGCTTCTATAAAACCATTTAGGGTGTTGTTCCAACCAAACCAGGTTGGACTAACCAGTCCGATCCAATTTTCAAAACTGTGATCAATACTTTCTTCATTATTGTTTCTTGAACTCCTTTTATATATATATAGTATAATGTTACTTGTAAGGACCATGGTTCAAAATTTTAGTGAAAATTAGGTTGAAACTTCCCACTTTCAAGGGTGGCAAAATTAAATATTAGAGGAATAAATAACTCCCAAAATTTCATGAAAAGTTTACCAATTTTAGTGAAATATTGACAAAATTTTATTGAAACCAAAACCTGCAACTGAAATTCTTTTATCCAAGCTAAAACCCAACTCAAATATGTTCTCCATTTTTTTTTTTTTTTGGAGCAAATATAACAACACTTCAATGCTTTGTTGTAAAAACTAATTTTTATTTTTAGTTATAATTTTTTTTTAAATGATAAAGCATATGTATTTATATAAATGATACTTATTATATAAATTAAATATATGTACTAGATATATTGAATAACTTTATAAAATTTTATTACAAAATGACTAAATTATATATATATATATATATATATATATATATATGGGTATATTAGTGGTATGCATAATAAAATTGGGTGAACTTCCAAAAAACAAAATAATACAAGGATTAATTACTTAATTGTATTAAAAACCTAAAGAGGATGACCAAAAAAAATGCTTGAGGTTAATAAAGCAAAGATATGCAATTAAATGCTTACATTCTAATTGTTAAACAAAGGAGAATAGGGATTTTAAACACACACAAGACTTTTGCTTTAACTCTTTTAAATTTGCACACAATCTTATGAACAAGACACCATGAAATTATACTCTTTTTACATAATTTATATGAAACCAATTTTTAAATAAGATACACAATCCATATGAACCAAATTTATAAATCAAGATATAAAAATATCATATGAAACCAACCAAATCAATATGATGACAATACCTACATGTGAA
Organism: Platanus orientalis; assembly: GCA_025762735.1. Lineage (NCBI taxonomy): Eukaryota > Viridiplantae > Streptophyta > Magnoliopsida > Proteales > Platanaceae > Platanus > Platanus orientalis. Next base: position 11,436 of record JAOXJP010277130.1, read on the forward strand.
TAGTACTCTAATAAATAGCTTTATCATTAACTAAATTCATGAAACAATGCACCACCATTATCGAGCACATACTCAATGGAGTGGATGTCTACTCAAGCTATTTCAAAAATAATAATAATAATAACATCAAAACGCCTTGTATTCAATTAGATTGCTTAAGAAAGGAACTTCTAGCTCAAACACAAAGACAACATTTATTCAAAGTTAATTGAGCATAAAAAATTATTAATGAAAAATATCTATGATTAATGAATGATGAAAATAGTGAGCCTTGCTAGAAAACAAAAAATAAAAGATGTTACATTGGGTCTCATAGAAAATAATAAACCATAAAAAAATTTAAGGTTGATACAATGTGAGAAATTTATGTCACTTTGCGGTAACTTGATGAGTTAGGTCTCATATCCCAAGGAAGCCTTGAGAAAAATTATCATATATAATGCAAAAGTAATAAAATAAAAAATATAAACTAGAGGTTTAGCCATCACAATCAACAATTCAAGTTGTCTTAACATTGGGACTATAATGTCATAAAAATTGACTAAAAACTTCAAGAAAGATATGAAAACCCAAGTAAACTATAGATTTTAATCTTTCATATTAATAATCCAAACAAGAGAAATAAAATTAAATTAAACACCTAAAGTTTTTTTATAGATTGAAAGATGTGACTTTAAATGTGACCTAAAGGTGATTTGACATAATATGTCTTGAGTTCAAACCTAGATCTCCAAATTTATATTTTTTGAAATTCATGGGCCAGGCCTAGGCCTAAGTCTTTTAAAAAAGTTCGGGCGCAAGCCCATCTCTGAGACCGTACTATAATTACAGGGCCAAATCCAGTCCTACCATGGCCCAGCCCGAGCCCAACCCATGCCCACCCATAATTATTTTGGTCTCTCTTTTTGGTTCACCCGAACTACATCCCCCTGTTTTTATACCTAATCAAACCTTACTTTCAGTAAGCTCTGTCAAGGCAATCATGGCTTGAACTCGGGACTTGACACAGGAGAAGAAGTGATATATGGAGAATAAATACCCTAACCGTTCACCACACCAAGACTAGAAAAAATCTTTTATAGCTATATATCACAGCCCTAAAAGTGGTTGTGATAGGCGCATTTGGACTACATGGTGATTTAGAGCATTAGACGATTTCATCTCCACCAGAACAATTGGGCATTAGAAAGAAACCCATAATATACACCTGCTTTTTTACTTCTTAAGTAAAAGTAAAATATTAAAATAACTTATTAAATTTATAAAAACTTTACTTTTCATAGGTTGTATTTGTTAATGAGTTTTCATTACTTATTAAGGTACTAGCATTGAACCGTGCAAATTTGCATGGATAATATAATTAGGGTTGTCTTTGGTTAAAATATGCAACTTGAAAGTATGGTGTGTTCTATAAATAGGATTGAAGGATTTATATTGAGGTTTTAAAATATATATATATATATATACACCCGTGCAAATTTGTATGGATAATATAATTAGGGTTGTCTTTGGTTATAATATGCAACTTGAAAGTATAGTGTGTTCTATAAATAGGATTGAAGGGTTTATATATATATATATATATTAAGAAAAAAGAATTTAGGAATAATTGCAATCAATAAAAAAATTCATAGAAACGGAGTTTTTTTTTTTTTTTTGTAAATATTGAAAAAAAAATTGTTAAATGAAATTAATAAATTTTAGGGATTTTAGGGGGCATTTTGGTTGGATTGAAAGAATTAAAAAATCTTTAGTATAAACAAACTTTAAAAGACAGAAATTAGAGACACTTATAATTGATAAAAATCTTCTCTAAAAGTCTGGAAAATACTTTAATCTATTGGTTATTTAGGGGACATTGTGATAATTTTTTTCTGAAAAAAATAAATAAATAAAATTAGAGAGTATCCACTTGGATGAAGAGAAACAATGACTTGAAGCTACTGTTTTAACTTGACATAAAATGCAACTCATAATAATTGAGTCATGTTTGGGTTGTTTGGCTTCCAACCTAACTCAGTTCCATTTGGTCCTTAGGTATTTCTTTTGCCTTTACTGAATTTTTTTTATTGGAAATTAGTTTTTATTGGGGATTAAACGACATATGTACATATAGTCAGAGCAACTATATCCCCATATAATTGTACTGGTTATTGCATTTTTCATTGATAAAGGGAGACAAATTACATCTCCAATAGAAAATAAAACAAAAAGAAGAAGAAAAAATAAATAACAGCAAAATCTTACCCCAATTTTTGGACCCAATCGTCTAGCTCCTCTATAATGAAGGTGTGGGTCAAGTTTTGGATGGGTTGAATATTAGTCTAAAACCATTGCTCAATTGGGTATTTGATCTATTTATGATCTGTTATCAGTACATTTAAATTACATGATTTAGTGTAACTTCAAAATAGTTCTGATACGTCACGGGTTGGGTATGAAGCAATCTATATTTCATAGCCAATGGTCCTAATACTTCCAACCCCGATGCATATGATAGGGTTTATATCTAGTACATTGATACCATCCATGGATCCAATCCTTTGGAAGTTCCAAGGCCAATGCAATAAGGAAAATGACTTTAAAAACACATGTTTAAGTGCACACTTGTTGTCTATGATTAGATTGGAATCTATACAAACCCATTTCTACATGTACATTGATATATTCTAGTCCAATGGAGAAAACTTCCCATTAAAGAATCACATTTAAATATCATTTTTCCTTTTATTTTTATTTTTCTTTTTTGATAAATTGTTTTCTTTCTGTCTGTCTTTGTTTATTTTTGTGGAACACATAAATAATTTCAAAGTTGGAGATTATTCTTATCTCATCTCATAGGAAGTATTATGAAAAAATTTTAAAAAATTACACGTGGATGAGCTGGAGTATAAATTTTTGGAATTTTTTTTTTTTTTTTTGAAAAAAATATGTGTCTTGAAATTTTAATGCCATTAAAAATATGTTATTAAATATAAATATAAAAATTAGAGAAAAGATATTAAGATGAGATAGATGATAAACATAAAAATTAGAGAGGAGATTTTTTAGGAGACAAATTTGAAAATTATTATTATTATTATTAGTTAAGCTTAGAAAGTTACTAAAATGGAGAAGCCTTCATAGATTGGAAATACATTACAAGGAAAAGGGACGGAAGACAAGGGTGGAATTGTTAAGGACTTGAAATCACAAAGTACAATAAAGATGTGTTTCAATCGGATCAATGATTTACCATAATGCATTTTCCATCATTTTCATATACATTTCTTCTGATTATGTTCTTTTATTTTGAATTATTAGGGTCTTGATATGTCTGTTTCTTGAATTGCAGCCCTTCTCCAGAGTTAGATATAAAATTGAGTGGAAAGGTAAGCTTAACTCAATCCGTTAGGCCTTGGGGGCCAAAGCGTTTTAGGCTAATTAATGTTGGTATGGGTTAAGAGCTTATACTTTGAACCCATTGCTGAGCCTAAGAACCCATTGCTGAAGTGTGACTCATTCATTCAATTGAAGTTTCTAAAAATAAGAGATACATCTAAAACACCTAATTTGTGAAAATAAAATCAATTTACACTATAAGATATTACTGTAGCTCTTGAATCCGCATAATTTAAATTAACACGACTTGACGATCTTAATGGTCATATCAACAAACCAATTTTAGAGTCAAAATTATAAACTTCTCAAAGAGAAAAAAGTTGACCCAAAGGGGAAGCACAGTTGTCTAGGAACACGCCTCAGGGAGCAAAGGTCTTGAGTTCAACACCTACCCCCTTGGAGCTACTTGCTTGGGCATAAAAAGCCCGATTTACCCAGTGCGTGGGAGAGGCAGAGAGTCCACATGCCCTTTGGTTCTCTAAGAGGCTAGGATACCTCGGTATATATATATATATATATATATATATATATATATATATATATATTGTAAACATACCAACATCATATTTTTCCTATTTTAGGTTATCGAGTATATTTCATCACTTAGCTTTATGAAAAATACCATAAAAAGTTCGTTGATAGAAAAACTAGAAGATGGGTAAATGGGTAGAAGGCTAGGTCAAGCCAGGTAAACTTTGGATATGGGCCTAGATCTATGGTACTAGCATATCTCTTGAGATCAATCTCTTAATTAATTATTATTATTAGCTTACTTCTTGGATCTCGCTTTTACAAGAGAACGGCAGATGGAAAAGCAGAGGCTTGTTAGGGACAAATGGTAGTAAAAGGCGAAAGCTCTCTCTCTCTCTCTCTCTCTCACACACACACACACACTTAGAGAGCAGATACTGCAACCACCAAAGTTAGGGGCATCGGCTATTGGTATTTATTAAGTCTAGTCTCATAATTGTTCTCAAGACAGGCTTAACACTGCTATTTTATTCTAAGTCGAGGGTTGCCAAATTTCCAAAGAGAACCTTTCAAAATACTAACCACTAAAAGTTCGCAAAGGATCTTCTCCTACTGGCCTGTGACCTGTTAAGGTCCTGTCTACAGGTGGTAGGAGATGATTGGCAGGAAAAAGTGAATTGCATTTTTCAAAAATTGTAATTCACTTTTTCCCTCCAATAGTGTCCTACCACTTGTTAGACAGACCTTAGCAGATCATAAGTGGTAAGAGAGGTCCGGTCTACTAAAAGTTACATTGGCAAAGTTACAAGATTTAAAATTTTAGCCAAAACGAGGACTCAAAAGAATTCAGTTCCCTAAAAAATGAAAGATGGAAGCATTGGTAACATATGACCTTCTCATGCTAGAATATGTACTCAAGATCCTCTCTTGCTTACAAGAACGGTCTTGTGATTATCTGCGGAGCACACATACTCAAAAATAAAAGGGTTTTAAAATTTTTTGGAATACATATGCACTGTAGACAATCCTAGGACTATTTGCAAGCAGTAGAGGATCCAAATAATTCTATGAAAATATGGATATTAATTTCAAGTAATACATAGTCACACATTGATTTTGGTCACAAAAGATATTCTTGTGTCCGGAAAACAAATAAAGTTAAAATGATCCCTCTAAGGACCACTACAAATAATGAAAAAAAAAAAAAGAACACGATTTTTTTTTTCCATTTTTCTTTTCCTACTTGTAATGAACTTTCTATATGTTTGTAACTTTTTAGAGGCTAACGTGAAGATGGAGAGGTAGATATGAGCCTAATGGAGGTGTAGGGAAGGAGAGACTCATCATCTAAGGGATTGAGGTCAAACCAAATAAAAAGTAAACATCCTCTCCTCTCTCTGCCGGGGAAATAAAAATTGCTGGAAAATACATCAAAAGAAGAATTATCTATGTATTCAGATTCTAGGGAGAATGTGGAGTCCATCTTCAATCATTTCGCTTCCACAAGCTTATACTTAATGGGCAATTCCATATGATCTGAACCCACCACTGACGAAGTCGATGTTCTAGGTTATGCTACTTCTCAAGCCACCAGCATTGCCAAAGCTTTACCAGTGTCCTAGATGTTACAACTTGAATTTGCAACGGTGTCAAATCAGCAACCAAGGGGATCTCTGGTGATGTTGCTGTGAAATTGAGCTCGGGAAGAAAGCAGTTGTGAAACAAATTGAATTTTCCTTGACTTTATCAATGGATGTACATGTGTTTATATAGATATACATATCCCAAATTTTAGGGATTTCAAATTTAAAATTCAAAATTAGAATTCGAGTATCACGGAATGTTGTAGCTGGTACACAAAAAAAGTGTAGAACCCTAACAGACTTGACTCAATGTGTAGTCAAATTGGTTTGACGTTGGTTGGTTTCAAGGAATGGTTACAACTAGCTACTAAGACAACTGACTTATCACATGCCTTCAAGCTGAGAGGCCAAGAGTAGACCATTAACTTGGATTTTAGAATCTGAAAACGTGCGGGAGTCAAACCTTTGGTAAATATATCAACAACTTGATCAATTTTAGTGATGTAGTGAATTGCAAGTTCATTGTGAACAATATTCTCATGCATTTAGTGATAGTCAATTTCAAAATGTTTAGTTCGAATATGGAAAATAGGATTGAAAGCTAACAAAATAGAGCTATGGAGCCAAGGTTAAATAGAGATAGAGATCGAGATCGCGTAGCAAGTGATGCAACCATGATATATCAATAGCAATATACACAAGTTGATGTTTAGATTCCTTTTTAATCTGTGAAATGAGATTGTCTCTTAGAACTCCAATAAATAAGGTTTTGACCAAGGTACACACAGTATCCCCCAGTTGAATGACGATCCATTATGCTGCAGCATAATCAACATCTGAGAATGTTTAAGACTTAAGTGGTTGGGTTGAAAAATTAATCCTTCGAATATAGTGAAGAATTCTTTTAATGACAGTCCAATGTGTGGTGGTTAGTCGATGCATATATTGGCACACTTGATTAACTGCAAACGCTAAATTTGGTCTTGTTCCTATAAGATATTTGCAAAGCTCCAATGGTATTACGTTATTCAGTGGGATCATTAAGAGAATCACCATCAAATGAACTCAAGTTTTTATCACTTCCAGCTAGAGTGGTATAAAGTTTTGCATCCTCTGTATTAAGACATTTCGGTAAATTAATTGTGTACTTGGCTTCTATGAGACAGAACCCTTACCTTGGTAAAATGAGTATTAAGACCAAGAAAATAATGTAAGCAACCCAAGTCCTTCATGGAAAAATGATTATCAATAGCAAAAATAAGTTGTGAAATTCGAATAACATTATTTCCAGTTATAAGAATATCATCAACATACACTGAGAGAATGATAAATACTCAGTATTTATGATAAACAAATAAGGAGTAATCGGCCTTAGACTCACTAAAACCAAGATTTTCAAGATAATCCAAAAAGCATTGAAACCAAGCACGTGTAGCTTGTTTCAAGCCATAAATTGACTTCCGAAGTTGACACATATTATGCAAAAAGTTTGGATCTTTAAAACCTTTAGGTTGACTTCTTCATTGAGGAATCCATTAGGAAATGCATTTTGAACATTGAGTTGATGAATATGCCACTTTTAATGGATGACCAATGCAAGAACATGAGAATTGTAGTATGTTTCACCATTGGGCAAAAAAGTCTCCATATAGTCAAGGCCTTCTTATTAGTGAAAACCATTGGCAATAAGTTGAGCTTTATATCATTCAATTGACCTATTAATATTCCGTTTTAGTTTAAGGACCAATTTATTTGGTAACACATACATAATGGATTTAAGAGGTATAAGAGACCATGTTCCAGCTTGTTGTAAGGTATTAAACTCAGTGCATATTGCCATTCTCCATTTAGAATGTTTAATAGCCTGATTATAATAGGTTGGCTCAAGAAAAGGATGATCATTAGCTACAATAAAAACATAACATGGATTTGGTTTGTAACAACCTATTTTTGTTCATGTCACTATTGGATGAGAGGATGGACAATGTGATTATGACTTAAGTGGGGGTGGTGTTTGAAAAATAATAGAGGAAGGGGGCTCAAGCGATGTTGGAACAAATATAGTTGTAAAAGAGGAGTTAGACAAGGGAGAATTAGAATGTATAAGAGGTTTTAGAAGAGATGTAATAAGAGGAATGAATGAAAGCATAAATCTTATGGTCAAAGAGGGATTTGGAGAATTACATGAAATAATGGTTGAAAGAGATGTGAGATAAGATGGTGAATGATGATGAGATGGGGTAAATATGAGTAGTGGTGAAGACACTTTCGTAGGCTTGAATGAAGCGAGTGAAACCTGCAACACTTAAAAGGAAAGTTTGGCTCATTAAAATAACATGACGTGGTAGATAATCATACCCAGTTTCCATATTAAGACAACGATATCCTTGATAATTAAGATAGTATCCTAAAATACAAAATATTGGATTAAAACTCGAGTTTATTTTTTATGTATGGTCACAAATAAGGAAAATACGAACACCCAAACACATTTAGAGTTGAATAAGATTTAGATTTATGAAATAAGTTTTCATACGGAGAAACATGATTAAGTTTACTAAAAAGAAGATGAGTAATCAAATAAATAGAGTTATTAAATGCCTCAACCAAAAATTGAGGTGACAACCATTTGAGCTAATAATGTGGGTCCCATATTGACAATATGACAATGTTTTCATTTAAAAACACTATCTTTCTCAGGCATGTGCAAACATGATATTTAATGAGAAATTTCATGTTCATTGGGAAGATATTGAGATTAAGTGTTGAGATACTCACTATCACATCAATTTGCATGAAAGAAAATTCTCAACATTTGTTTTGAATTTAACAAAATAATTAAAAACTTTATGTTTAAATCTCATTGAAAAAACCCATGTATATTTG
>JAOXJP010277141.1:0-19755 GCA_025762735.1 Platanus orientalis
AGCTGAGACAGAGGGGGGAATCAATTCACTTTTGGGGGGTGAAGTGACAACTCCAAAAGTGAATTGATTCCCCCCCCCCTCTGCCTTGGCCCTCATGCGTCACAGAGGGGGGCGTCGCAGATGATATCATGCCCTGGTAGATATGATAATCGCTCAGCATCTAATTCTGTAGGGTGAGCAGTGTTGAGATGGGTTGCACAATTTGTGCCATATGGGCTGACACCTTCCACGCTTAACACAAGGTAAGATGAAAAGAAAACATCTGTACATCATCAAACCTTAGTAAGAGAAAACCATAGAATTATGAAGCCCTTCCCCATAGTAGTTTTACACTTGGAAAAGCAACCTCTCAACTCCCAATAGAACCCAATTTGGTTACGTCTCCTCCAAATATGCCTCATATTCATTCGCATAATGAAAGAAACACTTCTAAATAACATCTATTTTTAAGTACTACAAATTTTATTTAAAAACTAAAATAAATCAAAAAACTTTTATTTAAAATTTCAAACCTTAGTTGTTGGATCAATTTCATTATAATAGTTAGGAAACATGACATAAAACAAAAAAACAACTACAAAAGCAATTGTTGCTTGTGGGTGGGTGTAGTGGGCAAAAAATCTCCACCAATTAGACGTCGTCACATGTTGTTTCTAAGCTAGATTCAACTACGTGATGGTCCATTGAAAACCGAGTCTCACCCCAGATTAGTCTGCTCTAAATCAGACCAAACAAGGTAGAGTCTAAAGGTTACGTTAGTCAAACCAGATTTGAGTCATCCTAACACATCATTTGCATGCAGACTCACTCTTAATCACATCAAGTTACGTGATCTCTAACACACATAGCGTAACAAAAACTAATCTTCAAGTCAAAGATATGATCAACTCAAAATCCACCAATGAGTTTCATTTCGATAATTCATTCAAAGGTGGTCAAAGCAATTCAAACTATTTCAATCTCAACCTCCTAAGATCCTAGAGATCTTAATTCCTAAACCAAAGTTCATGCCTCATCAAGTTCTATAAGAAGATCAAAACGTTTGCCAAAAGATATACAAAAAACTAAGGTAACATAACTAAACCTCACACTTGCAAACTAAAACCTTGTTAACTTGATCATTGGAGGTCATTCGGCATGTACCATACCAATGCAAGAGACGTCACCAAGAAATCCCTACTATCCGCAAGAACCAAATAAGGGTGAACCAGACCAGGAGGAGCCAAGGGATCAGCTCGAATTGATAGTGAGGTGAAAATTACCACCTACAATTTGGCATCATCTATGGGAAACTTTTGCAGAAGTAGACTTTATCCAATTTTTACCAACAATGGCTCCTTTGAGGAAGGTGACTAGAGCTAGCACCCAGGTTGACCCAGAGCAACCATCCCAATAGGTGAACGTTCCCCCACAAGTTGTATTTATTTTGACATAGATCGAAACTATTTAAGACCAGTTCCAGGAACAGATAGAAGAATTCCGACAAGAGATGGAAAGGTTGACTCTAGAGAACGAATGCCTAAACGCACATCCCCTAGAAGAAGACCATGACCAGCACCCAGCGCATCTTCTATTCATACACCAATAACAACGAAAAACATCAAGAGAGAGAAGAAAAACCCCCTCCCCTTCAGCAGGGCGAGAAGCCAAAAAGGTCTTTAAAGAAGATGTCAAAAACATGGTTGATAGACACCTAGAGGAACTCAATCTTAGGACTGAGACTCCTCAAAACTAAACCACTCAGCAAATAGTCCAAAGTATGGTCAAGAACCTTGACAAGTCTCCTTTTAGGCAAGACATCCTAGATCAACCAGTGCCCATACAATTCACTATGCCCAAGTTCAACAACTACAATAGGTCTTTTGATCCCATATCTCATTTACATCATTACTAGCAAGTGATGACTTTGGAACAACACAATGACAGTCTAATGTGCAAAGTCTTCCCATCAAGTCTTTAGGGAGTAACTTTGGGATGGTTTCACAAGCTACCTCCCTCAAGCATTCATAGCTACCATCAACTATGTGTGACCTTCATTACCAACTTCATCCACGGCCAACCTCAAAGGAAAGACGTGGACACCCTCTTCAACATGAAGTAGGGAGCCAAAGAACCCTTGATAGCATATATCTGGAGGTTCCAATCGGAACTCCTCTATATTGAAGGTTGCAACGAGAAAACTGCCACCATAAAATTCAAGAGGGGACTCCCACATACCAACAAATTACATCATTCACTGACCAAAACCCCTGTTGAGGACATGGCCAGCCTCTTAGCTAGAACAGAGAAATACGTAAAGTTAGAAGACGAAGCACCACTTCAAGGGACAGCAAGGATCAATATGTCGTCGAACCTTCGATCCAGGCTAGTTCTTGTCAAAGATCAGCATAAGGGAAATCCCAACAAGAAGAGAAAGACGAAGGACAAGTCTTCTCAAGGGCTTACACCCCTTAACACACCCATACAGGTCATCCTACAACAAATCAAGCATGAACCGTACCTTAAATGGCCAAAGCCTATGTCAGCCCCCAAATTTTAACTCGAGCTAATTAATGGAGTCAAATGGGTTCATTATAGCAAGAGACAAAGTCATATTCTAGACTCCCATAAACCCCAAATAGTTAGGCATTCTCAAAGAATACTTTGGTCACAAATACAATGTCAATGTCTAAACTCCACCCAATGATCAATCAAATTAAACCCTAACTTCTCCAGAAAACACCCTAAGACTACGAGGGTCCAAGCTTCAAACTATCATCTCTATTTCACTTTGAATTTGTCAACCTTCATAAGCCTTCCCACACTAAAGCACCGAAAGGCTGATAAATTACCGTCTTACCCCTATACATCTAAAAAAACCAAATTCAGTATATAGGACTCATTTTCTCCAGGATTCATCATCCTTTATAAATCCTCCCATAGTAAGCCCTTTTGAATGTGCCAACCTTCATAAGCCTTCTCACATTGAAGCATCAAAAGGTTAACAAATTACCATTTTATCCTTACACCCTCATAAATCTCAATTGAGCCATAGACTCATTTTCTTCAGAATCCTTTACAATTAAGCCATCTTAAATTGCCAACCTTCATAATCCTTCTCGCATTAAAACATCAAAAGGCTGGCAAATTATCAGTTTACCCTTACACCCTCAAAAATCTAATTGAGGCCTACTTGAAGTCATTTTCTCTAGAACTCCTCAAAAGTCCTTCTACAATGAAGTCATCTTGAATTTTTCAAATTTTACAAGTCTTCCCACATTGAAATCCCAAAGGGCTAGTAAATTATCATTTTACCCATGCACCTCTAAAAAAAAACTCAACTTTAGGCTATTTGGCCCATTTTCTCCAAGATTCTTCGGCATTCATAAGTCTTCCCACATTGAAGTACAAAAAGCTATAAAAATTATCATTTTACCCTCATACCCTCAAAATACATTATTTCTCTAAAAAATTAGACCCTCGATAAAATTTTGAAAGCCCGTCACAAATCAGAAATTCAGCTCGTCAGTGGCCCCATGCAAACAAGTCCAAGATCTCCCCAAAAAAATCTCAAGGGGCCTAATGCCCCCCCCCCCAATCATCTCATCCTCTCTCAAATAACAGTTAAATCACTTCTATCAGCCATGAACACTTAGTAAACCTCCGAGAACTCTCTAAGAATCCAAATCCCTCAAGGTTAAGCCCATTTTCTTAGATTTTTAAGATCTTCGATAAACCTCCTGATAGAGAAGTCCATCCACAAACTCAGCACACCTCAATGACCTAGTTTTTCATAAGTCTAGGATGTATTTTTTTTGTTAAATCAACTTTCTTTGAGAATCTCTCAAAAATTCACCAAGAATCAGATTATCTACCTGGAAGGCCCTATGGACTCATAGTTTCAACGTCTAATAACCATGATCTCCAATGTGTCTACTTCAATTCCAAGAAAATCTTATCTCAAGTCCACAAGAAATCAGGTCTAAGACAATTCAGGGTTTCAAACATAACTTTTGACTTGGGTATCAGATTCATGAATAGTCAAAGTTTATGTCTCACAAACTCTGAATACTATCTTTCATATTAAGACTCTGAATACTATCTTCCATTTTAAGATTTTCAGAAATAATTTTACTATTTTACCCCTCCCTCACAAGTACAAGTCATTCGGAGTCAATTTTGACTCACTTACCTTACTCGAAATCCGATTCTGGCAGTTATATTACAACTAGAATATCCGGGAGATGCGAAAAACGTATAAACCTTGAAATATTCAAAGACATAAAACCCAAAAACTAAACCCAGACATTAAAGGAAAAATTTTCAAAAAAAAACAATCATTGCTCTTTTCAAAAAATGTTATTTTTCCTAAAATACCCCTAAGATAATTTTTTAACCCAAATTCTAAATGAGGGGTGGAGACCTTAGGACCACCTCCTAACCCCCTACACCTCTTTCCATGGGCCCCACCACCCCTCTCACCTTCTCACCACCACCACACATCCTCATGGGTCCCACCACCCCTTTCACCTCCTCACCACCACCACCACACACCTAACATGGGCCCCACCACCTTATATCCTCCACCTTATCTCTCCCCTCTCACTCCCCCCACCTCCTCATAAGGTTCACACACCTGCACCCCTCCACTCAATCCCTCCTCCCACCTCACCTCATGTCACCCTCTCCGCCTCACCCCCCTTCATCCCACCTATAAATACCCTCCCATTTTGTTCAAGAGAGGAAGAGGAAGAATTCTAAACAAAAAAAAAAAACTCAAGAGAGAAAGAGAGAAGAGAAAGAAAGAGAAAGAGAAAGAAAGGGAAAGAAATGCAAGAAAAGCTTCTAAATTAGGTTGGTCCCCTCCCCTCCCTTTATTTTCTTGGCCAATCAGACCCCTCAAGATGTAGACAACCCATTTCAGAATCCATTTGAATGGTCCCATCGTGGGACATAAGGGAGACAATCTAGTATCCCCTTTTTAGTTATGTTTTTTAACCACCCATGGTACAGGGGCTATAAGTCCCTTCATACTTGGCATTTGGAGCTCAAATTTGAACTGGGCGTCACTAACATAGTGAGTTATCATCTCACCAAATTTGATCCCTAGGTGACATCATTTTACCCCGTAAGTGGAGCCCACTTGTTCACTGTGCAAACATATTCTGCACAGCACCACCTGAGCAGTGGTAAATTTCATAATTTTAACTCTTAACCTATGTATGATCTATATGAAATTCTTTCTTTATTTGGTAGATATCTAATTTATACATCTTCACTAATTTTTATACTTCATTTTATTACAATTTAAGTATTGTACTAGAATTTTTATTTAGTTATTTCCCTATTGCCTCCACTCTTTTTTTAGTCTAGTCATTCATCGTGTTTGCTAAATAACTTCTCGTGTATACATTTTTTTACTCTCAAATTTGTACAATAACTTCATGACTCCCTATTCTTATTCTCCACCAAATTTGGACCCAACCACATGTGTATAACTCCTGGAATGGGTCCCATAATTTGATATTTTTGTCAAATTTTGTGCTAAGTAGCACATAACCCACACCTTAAAAAATACCAAATGGGCTCCACCCTTATCCAATGGGGCTAGAATTTTCCAGGGAGCCTTCTGGGATGATAACCAACTCTCTAAGAATTTCTAGGTCTAAGGGACCTTTTTTGGTAGCCCAAAAACACAGGTTATTGGTTTCTGACTCAGAATCAGTATGCCTGAACTTTCACCCTGTGAAAGATCAAGTGTACCTGAATATCAGGCATACCAACCTGAATAGCCCACTCTAATATCCTCATGTGTCCAGTGACATATAAGGGTTGATGTACCTCAAAAATCCCTTAGAAAAGATGTCAAACCTCTGGTTTTACTAAGATATCAAAGTGGGGCACATTTGGGTCAGTATGCCTAAACTTTCACTTCTGTGAAAGATCAGGAATACACAATGTTCAAACGTATAGTCTAAGATCTGGTGTACCATCCTGAACACTTCTACCGTTCTGTCCTCAAATGTCCAGAAGTCTGTAAAAGCCTACAAAACCTCATAAATGCCTCAAAAATTAATTCCAAAACTCAGTTTTGCTAAAGTTCTAGAATGGGGTCCCTTTGCCCAGTACGCCTAAACTTTCACTCTTGTGAAAGATCAGGCATATAGGAAGTTCAGACATATAGCCTGAGATCAGGTGTACTAACCTGAAAGCCCTATCTTTTTGTCCCTGTGTGCCCCATGGTATGAAAAGAAACTCTCAAGAAAAGACATCTAGACCTCTGATTTTACTGAAGTCATCGACTAGGGTCCATCTGGGATAGTATGCCTAAAATCACATCACTGTGAGAGATTAGACGTACTTAAAGATTAGGCATACAAAGAGAAAAAAATTTGTTTTACCCTTTCTGATAAATCACAAGGTAGGAATGAAGCCCCACATTTTCATAACCATGGGAAACCCCTGTTCCAACCTTCAGGACCCTTGTCTAGCCTTTGACTATATAATAGGCCCAGTATCAAACATTTAAGTGTCCAACACCTAAGTTTCATCTGGGAGACAATGCTAGTGTCGTGGCTAATACGTTAGTGTGATTTGGTTGTGTAACCCAACCCAATCACTACCTTTCAATCCTTCCTAACTTTTTACAATCTCCACCTTACCTTAGGATCATGTCATATTGGTTCACAACCCAAAGACCCTAGGACTTGGCCATAGCCCAATTAGGTCCCTAAAATACTCACGTTGGTGTAACATAGTCTTGACCCCCTTTCAGTGACATATTTTAGCAGTGAAGAGTACTCTGTAAGTATATGAACTCCCTAAAATAAACCTACCCTGAATCACTCTCATAATCAAACATAATTGACTATCAAGATTTGCATACACAACAAACCTCCAGAACTACATGTAGTTTGATCCCGACAAAACCTTAAGAACATCGAACCATACAAGATCAAGTATGTAGACAACCTCAGGTGCAATTGCAATGATCACACCACGGGGTGGTTAAGACAAATAAAAATCAAAAGAATATTAACCATTCATCTTTGCTTACTGTCACTTGGAAGTTGCTAGATTAGAGGAGCCACCCTAAATAGTTAGGTAATTGGGGTGTCTAACACCTTCCCCAATTACAACCAAATAGCTTACTCGAATCTCTGAAAAATCAGACCAGTCTAAAGAGTCAACCCTAGGTCCAAGTGCCTAGCCAAGGCCGTAAGGCCCACAATCAAGCGTCCAACCTCGTCTATAAAAACCCAATTTGGTGGCAACTCTGAACCTAAGGCCCTAGGCTAACCCAAGTTGGCCAGGCACGGTTCCTTGTAATGGGGTGGGTAGACCACCCTATCATTCCGCAATGCCCATGGGACCCTTAAGCCTTACAGTCTCAATCATCCAATAAAATAAAGGGTTTGTAGGTAAAAAGAGGTTTAGGGTTATAGATGAAGTATTAAATTCAGTGAGGTTGAGGTTTATAGAAAGTGAAACTAGGTTTAGAATTTGCAAGGAAAATGGAGTAGAGGTAACAGACAGAAGTGAGAAAGAAGAAACTAGGGCTGTCCAATGGGTTACAACAATGGTATGGTTGTTGGTTCTGTTAACATAGCAAAAATTCAAGAGTTCAGAGGATAGTAATTGGGTTTTTTTAATGATAGGATAACAAATAGAGTTTCAAAAAATAGATATTTGGATAAGAAGGTTTAGAAATAGGAGTTACCAAAAAAAAGGCAAGGGTTTAAAAATAATTAGGGTTTGAGTGGTAATGATAAAGATTTAGTATAGTAGTATATGTTGTGAATAGTAATAGTTGCTTGTGAACAGTAACTCATCAAGATTAGAAGAAGAGAGATGAAAAAAGATCAAGATAATAAAATAAGTAATTACTAATGGGTTTCACGTGTGGATACTTGGAAATTTCATTGGGAGAACTAGTTTGCCCATCGCAACAATTGGGGATGCAGGAACATCTTCTGTTTGAACTGTAACATTTTTTGGAAAAGTTGACTTATCCATTTCAAGACAAAATGATATAGAATAGATAATCTTCAAGAAAATGGTGTGCCACCTCAATGGTGTAGATTCCACTACTATTCCCTCACTTATCATGGCCTATCCATTCGTAAATCTAAAAATTCCAATTACCTAATCATTATTAGTGAATTTGGACTCCTTCCAAAGGAATGGACACCCTAGAGATAGTTCACCAGATTACTCGCCATTTGTCGGATTGCAAGAAGGTGATGACACAGATTACGATGAAAGTGATTAAGATCTTTTGAAATATATTCCGCCAATACCTTGTATCAAGATTGGTGTCAAATACAAGTCCTTTGTATCATGCTTTCTGTCAAGTACAAGTCATGTCTCATGCTTTATGTCATGTCCTATGTCAAGTACTTGCTTCATACAAGTCACGTCTCATGTTTTATGTCATGTGGGGGAGTTAAGATAATATATAAGTAGAGGGAGATAGGGATATTAAGACACAAACTAACTTTCATTGCATATAATGGACTTGGACTTAGAAGTGACTAAGGGACTTGGAGCCTTAGACTCAAGGCCGGGATTGTAACACCCCGCATTGCATTTAAAGGAAAAAACTATAATTTTTCCTATAAAGGTAAAATCGTTATTGCACACACTTTATACAGACCATAGAGTGGTTTAGGAACTCGTTGGACCAAGCTAGAAGTGTAGGAGCCAAGTTAGACCATGAGCTTGATGAGTTCGAGAGTTATCCCAAAAACGTATTTAGGATAACTTCATGGGACCACCTACACCAAGTCTGAGAGAATTTAACTACAAACCATACACCTTAGAAATTTCTTTGAATCTACTTCCCAATTCCTTAAACGGTTTATAATTCAGAGTTTTGTAGAGAGAGTAATGGCCATTTTACCATGAGGTGTCTTTGTTAAAAAAAATTCTGAAGACGGGGGTGCAACCCATGTGTAATCAGTTATAAACATGGGGTGCAGTCCTTGAGTATTTTTCAAAGGGTCTCGTAATTGATTACGGATATGTTAATTGATTACAAGTGTAATCGGAGTCTAATCGACTACAGATATAGTAATTAGTTATGACACGAAAAGCTAAATTCTAGAAATTACATTTTTATGCCATTTTTGTCATGGCTTTCACCCATTGGACCCCACACATGTGGGATATCGTATAGTTCCCCTTAAAACCCCAATAACACTTCATTTAAGTCATTTAGAATAAAAAGACTAAGTGTTAAAGGGATTAGAAAAGCTTGGGAGAGAAGGGGGAGTTCTTCCCCAATTCGATAAGTTTCACTCCTAACTTTGAAAATCTGCTAAAATAAGTGATTTTCTTCCTAGATCTAGCTTAAATGCTTATGAATGTGAATTCTTTATATTAGTTTATGTATTCTAACCATGGAATACCTTGTTAGGTTATAGAAAAATGAGCTTTAGACAAAGGAAATGGGCTTTTGGTGGAAGAATCTCTTCAAAACCAAGAGTAGGATCTTATGGTGAGTGGATATGTAATTTATGTTGCACTTTCCTCTCCTAGGTTTATAGAAAGGTGATTATATTCTATGTTTGCAAAGGTTTGTGGCTTAAGCTCTATGAAAATAGGATTATATGAGTTGGATATGTTGTTTATGTACACTTCCATTTCCTAGGATTTTAGATTGAATGTTTGTGGACTTTGTCTTGGTAGATTCATCTCTATTCCTCATGAGTATGATGATTTCTTGATAATGGATCATATTTCCTTGGTATGAGCATATTAGTTAGTATTTATTTATTGGTCTCTATGATATTCTTGGATTATGGAGTTATATTATTGTGAATGGAGCTTGGTGGAATGTTTTGGATGGCCTCTAACATATGTGGAGTTTAGGAGCTTGATTTACATGGGATGTAGGGATTGAAAAGGTTGTTGGGGTGAAGATTGGGTTTCACTTTGATTTCCTTTGAGTTTCTTAATTCTTGCACTCTACATGTTTGATAAAATATCTCTTACATATTTTCCATACTATTCATATGTTTCTTGGATGCCTTTAGATTTCTTACATGAACTTATTGTTTCCTATGTGAATTCCTTTAATTATATGTTGGCTTATAGAGATTTGTGATATTCTATTGATTCTCATGTTAAGATCTTAAAATTCATGTGTAATTCATTAAAGTTTATATCCATTAGAAATGTTTAGTGGCATGAGCATTTTACTTCTAGCATGAGTTGTTTTGCACTTTCATGGAGCTTCTTACTTGGATTTTCTATGTGTTTTATGAGACATTGAATCACTTGATTTAACACTGATGACATGCTAATTTAGGTCCTTCATAAGTTAGGATGCATGAATACTTTCCATATACGTCATATTTAGATAGTAGTTATTTTACTATATAAAAATATGGTTTTGGTAATCTATTTTGGATGTGAGGATTTGAGATGATACCCCAATGCGGGAACATGCCCTTTTGGGCCTAGAGACCCCTAAATGAGTTGGCCCTTGTGGCCTTTATGTGTGTATGGTCTTTATGACCTCGGAGACCCTTATATAGGTTAGCTAGACATAACCCAATAAACCCCTATGTGGGTTTCCCTTCTTGGGTCCAGAGACCCCTATGTGGGTTGCCCTTCTTGAGCCCAAAGACCCCTTTGTGCGTTAGCCTTCATGGCTGTAAATATCCAATCATCAGGTCACATCAATAAGTGAAGATGGTCATTGTGTCCATTGATCTAGTTGTTGCAAATTCTTATTAAGACCTAATTAGAAACAGTAACTTCTAACCTCTTTTCTCTCCCATCCATGTTGATACTCTATCAAAATTGTATTTCTTTAATTTTTCCAAAACACCCTCAAACCCCTTCTCTTACATGCAAATGCTAATGAAACCATTCCTCTTTCACACAACCTACTCTTTCTTTTTTGAAAAATCCCATGTGGATCCATTGATACCCTACCCTCTATACTCTCTCTCTCCTAAGTAACCCCTTAAAATTCTCAAGATCTCCTATGTTACTCTTCCTATTAAGGTTTCTATTAAAAACCATAAAACGTCCCCCTCTCTCTAAAATGTTGTCTAATTTTTTTTCTCCGCATAATCTCTTATATCTAATGTTTCTATTAAAACGACCACCTAAAATCTCTCCAAAAATTTATTTTTCCTTCTTTAATTGAATTCTTTAAAAAGCATCTCTAGTTGGCACTAAGCCATAGAACGTACCACATCACACTCCTCTAATTTTTTATTTATTTTTAATTATCTTCTAATGAAATCCTTTTTTAGTAGTTACATATGTCTTTTGAAGTCTAGCTCTTCGTCTTCCTCATAGACTCTTTTTTCTCTACTTGCCTCTTAATCTTCCACACCCCTCCAACTCTTTCAACATTTCAATTAAACTCCTCAAAAATCTACCTCCCAGTAATAACCTTTACTAATTAGGAATATAGAGTTCTCGTTGCCACTCTTTCTGTCACAACTTTGAAAATGGTTTGAGCTATCAAAGATGAAAACGAGGAAAAAAACAATAAAAATAGGAGAAAGCAAGATAAAGGTAAGGAGAAATATAGTGAAAACAGAGGATAATAGAACATGCAAAGAAAAAAAGAAAACCTTTAAATAATACGATTGATCTATGAGGCAATTCCGGTCAATGTCAAGGAGAGTCTCAAGGCACTTTACTTTGTTCACTTGGGCATGTGGTCCAAGCTCTTACACACCACTTTCAGTCATTTTCTGTTCACAAGAGGGTAAAGAATTTCTTAACATCTTCCCAGTCTCAAGTCCATATCTATTGGTCTCGTTGCAAAATGGTCCAAAATGTCCCACTAATAGCTATTGGTCCATGTGTCCAATAGTACAGCCAAACAGTTAACATTGTTAATAGAGAGACAGGGCCATTAACCTCTATGTTTTCCTTTTTGAATTATTTAAAAAATAAAAAAAATCCAGAAATCGAAGTCACCACCGGTGGCTCCCTTCTCAATGTCTTCTCACCCTTTCTCCTTTGGTTCACCAGTGATCCTCACTAGTATAGTCATTGGTTTTGGATTAGAGCTAGCATATACTCTAATCAATTCCCCTACTTTCCTCCCCCCACTACCACTGCCAGAAGCAAATAGTTGTCCACCACCAATTTCTCCCCACTCGCCGTCATGTTCATTAGTATCATCCCTAACCCCCAAGCTTCGCGCACAATTGCACCATTCTCGACCCGCTGCTTTGAGTCTCTATTGAAACTTGTGAAAAAAGGGTTGAAGGAGGGTCTTGGCATTGGGATGGTCCCACTCCACCTATTCCCACCACTCTTCATTCTTCTCCCTCAATTTATTTAAGAGCGGGGGTTGACAGCTGTGGTGGTGTTTTCTCATTTCCTACCATCATAATGGGTACCCTCTTCAGTTCTGCACAATCTTTTACTTGGATGGAGTGTAGAGAATCAGAAAACAAAACCCCTATGTATATGCTCTTCAATTTCGATAGTTTAATCAAAGTCAACTTCTTTAACCTTGGAAGTGTGATTATGGAATTAACATCATTGCTTCCTTCACCCATCTCTTTTTCTTCTTCCCTATTGCCTATCATCTCCTTCATTTTTGTACTAATGCCTACAAACAACCCCACGTGATTTTACTGGATGTTGTGTTCTATTACAACAAATTAAACAAGTTTTTATCTCCTTCACATTATCTATCACTTGTTACAATTATGGTATTAGTGTTGATTACGGATATGGTTTTCTTGTGGTTGCAAAAGTTGATTTAAGCCAAATTCTTGCTCCTAAAAACTCACAGTACTAGAGGTGAACTCTGAAAACCTAGTTATGAAAACGTAATAATCTAGATTAAGTCATCTTTATTGACGGTGTGTTGTGTATTTATAAAGCTTGGATATAGAAAAACTTCAAAAGTAATACACATGACAAAGAGGTGTCATGGTAAGACTGGTTCATCGGGTGTTGACTGCAACAATAAGTTTGGATGATTGTGAACGATTTTGAATAATTTCAAATCAACAAGATACTTAGGTGGTTGGCATTGGAATGCTTTTGCCTCCAAGAGATTCTAGTTGTTGGCAAGAGATATGTGGGCTGTTGAGTGAGAATAGATCACAATCTTGTTGTTGATGTGGAATCACTACCTCTAATATGCCCCCACAAATGAAGCGTCCTAGCGAGGAGGCTAAGCTTGGCTTATAACAATTGAATTCTTGGAGTAGAGAGAGGCTTGGTAAAGATGTCAACAAGCTAATCATTAGTGAAGATATACTGTATTTCAAGCCTCCATTTAGTAACTTGGTCAAGAACAAAATGAAAGGTGATCTCTATATGCTTCATACAGTTATGAAATATAGGATTGGCAGTGAGATATGTAGCACCAATATTATCACACCACAATATTGAACATTTTGGTTGCTTAATCTAAAGCTCGCACAATAGAGATTGAATCCAAGTAAGTTCAACAGTTGCGTCAGCTAAGGGCATGGTATTTGGCTTCTATGCTGGAGCAAGCAATAGCACATTGCTTGCGTGATGACCATAGGATGAGATTAGGACCAAGAAAAATGGCATATCCTCCAGTGGACTTTCAATCATCAAGACTGTAATGACCCATTTTGTATAAAAAGGGAAAAACTATAATTTTACCCCCATAAGGATAAAATTAACCTTTCACATATTTAAATAGATCATATAATAATTTAGAAACCCATTAGACCAAGTTAGAAGTGTAAGACCCAAGTTAGGCCTTGAACCTGTCAATTTTGAAAGTTATTCCAACTTTACATTTGGGGTACCTTTGTGGGTCCACTAGCACAAACTCTGAGATAATTGGAGGTCATTCCATACTTTGATAAAAAGATCTAGGAGTCTACTTTATAACAAAACAAACGGTATGCAATTCCAAGTTTCCTAGAATAAGTTATGTTAATTCTCCCACAAGGTGTCTATGTTGACAGGCCTATGTATTTAGGGTAATTTTTCAGGCTCATTGACACCAATCTCGAGTGACATAGGGTATGATCCATACCTTTTTAGAAAGTTCTTTAATTCTAGTTTCCAGCCCAATAAATGGAGATCGATTTTGAGTTGTATAGAGAAATTTATAATCATTTTAATGCGAGGGAAAAAATTGAGAAAAACTTGTTTTGATAAATCCAAACTTCTTAGCTCAATCCAACTTATTTGGATCGATCCAAGGCCTCTCGAGTTGTAGAAAACTACACAAAAAGTGTTGGATCGATCTAGGATCAATCTAAATGATCCATATTATAATTTTTGAAGTAAAAATTAGTTTTTCTTCATTTTGGGGAGTGTGGGACCCCCCCCCCAAACTCAAACTAAAACCCTATAAATATCTTTAAAAATCCTAATAACCTCATTTTATACCAAAAGAGAAAGAGTTAGAGAAGTTTGGAGAATTTAGGAGCTAAGTGTGGGAGTTATTCCCTAATTGGGTAAATTCTTCTTCCAATCTTGGAAATATGTTAGAGTATGCATTTTTCTTCCTAGATCTAGCCTGAGTAAGCATGATTTCTATTTTTTCACCTAGGTTTATATATTTTAACCATGAAATGCTTTGGTTTCTTCTAGAAGAAGGATGGGTTGATAGAGGCAAAGGGATTTTGGAGAAGGATCCTCTTATAAATTAAAGGTTTAAGCTGTTGGTGAGTGGATATATTGTTTATGTTACAATTTCTCTTCCTTGGTTCATAGAAAAGTGATTATATCATATGTTTGTAAAGATTTGTGGATTCTAATCTCTATGAGAATGGTTTGTGAGTTTGATATGTTGTTTATGCACATTTTCCTTTCTTAAGATCTTATATTGATGTTTGTAGGTTATATTTTAAGTGGATCCATCTCTATTTCCTTTAAGGATGTTGATTTCATAGAGATTGATTATGATTCCTTGATATGAGTATATTAGTTAGTGTTTTCTTGTTGATTTCCATGATGTTCTTGGATTGAGGAGTTGTGATATTGTGAATGGAGCTTTGTGGGATGGTTAGGATGGTCTATATTCTATGTGGTAAAGTTTGGGAGCTTGATTTACTTGTGATGTAGGATGTGGAAGGTTTCTTATGGTGAAAATTGGGTTTTCCCTTTGGTTTCCTTTGAATTTCTTAAATCTTGCATTCTACATGTTTGATAAAATGTCTCTTACAGATTTTTCATACTATACACATGTTTCTTGGATGTCTTTTGATTATTTGCATAAGTCTAATGTCGCTTATGATATATTCCTTTAAATATATGTTGGCATATGAAAATTTATGATACTCTATTGACTTCCTATATTAGTCCATTGCTCTTTTTAGTATGTTCCATTTGATTCATGTTATACCATGACAAATTGTCCTAATTCTATCGATCCTTATGTGGCCACATTACTATTTACATCATGTGATATCTCTAAGCAATATATCCATGTTATCATAGGCATGGTTTACTCTAGGATTTTCATGTGGCTCTTTACACAGAATTTCTACGTGAGTTTTTGAAAAGGATTTGATATGCTTGATTTTTAACCTACATAAACTTTGTCTTAAAATAATTTTACATCCATGAGCATTCCTTATGTCCTTAGTTATGGGTCAAGCACCTTTACTTAAATATTAGCATTTGACTCATTTTATGTGATCTTCTACTACTTCCTTAGACTCTTCATGGGATGGAACATGTAGATATTTCAAATGGCATGAGTGTAATATCTACCTTATTTTATAAAACATGGCTTTTGGAACATGGCTTTAGATGTGAAGATTTGTTATGATACCCCTATGAGAGGATATGTCCTATTAGGCCCAGAGACCCTTAAGTGAGTTGGTCTTTGTGACATTTATATATGTGTATGGTATTTATGACTCCGAACACCCCTATGTGGCTTGCCCTTCTTGGGCACGAAGACCCCTTTTGTGAGTTTCCCTTCTTAAGCGCAGAGACCCTTAAATGGGTTATGTGATGTGTTGTATTGTGTTGAAGACCTTTACATGGGTTATGTGATGTGTTGTGTTACAGACCCTTATATGTGTTATGTAATGTGCTTTGTAGAAGACATTATATGGTTTATATATGGTATGTTTTGTCAAAAATCTTATATGATTTATATATAATATGTTTTGTCAGAGACCTTACATGGTTTATGTGATTTACTTTGTCAGAAACCTTTCATAGTTCATTTACACTTGGATATGATATGTGGTGAGACACTGTGATTTGCATGTGGCACATACACTATTGAGCATGTGCACATAGTACTTAGCATGTGGCATATAGCATGTAGCATATGCATGCTACAACTTGATCTATTTTATATATTCTCATGATTATCTAGTGACCTGTGTGTACTTGGATCATGGTAAGGATACATATTTGGCAGACTTGATGTACTCTTATTCTTGTTTTAATTCCTTAGCTATCTTGATTATTCCTATTTGCTACAATGATTATTCTTAATTTCCTTTAGTGTGGTATAAACTTCATACCCTCCTACTAAGCCTGTCAAGCTTACTCCAATTGGCACCACCCGTAAATGTGTAGGCGTACAAGTTGGACTGAATCTTAGGATAAGAGGGAGGTGGTTGGAGATTGGGCAACAAGACTAGACTTTACATATTAGTTTTCCATTTTAGTTTTAGTTTATTTTTCAAAGATGTGACATATTTAGTACTTTATTTAATTGAGACGAGCCCCTTCGTAAGCAAGACTTGTATATACTTTATGGGCAAGTTTAGGCTCTTTTATATTGGATGTTCATGAGATGCTTTAAACATTATGTTTATATATTTTCGCTACTCTTAGTTGGATTATCCCATCGATGTTACCAATAGGGAGACATGATGTTTATATATTTCAAAAGTCTGAAGGCATTATTTGAAGTGTGATGTGAATATGTAAGAGGGTCAATGACCCACGTAGAGCACATTGGTCTCCCCGTGTGAGAAACGGGTTCGAGGTGGGTCATTCCCTTGTCACAAATCTAAACCCGGCCCACTTCTTGGCCCATGGATTTAGGTCGTGACAAAGACACCCAGTCTAGTCAGCATGAAAAAATGCTAAAAGTGTGAAATTGGAAGACATGTATTTATGTTCTCTGTAAGATAACGCAAAATGTGTTTTACTGCTGCCCAATGAGACATTTTTGGCTTGTGCATGAATTGACAAACTTTATTGACTGAAAAATAGATATCAGGTCATGTCATGGTGGCATATTGGAGAGCACCTACAATGATGTGATAAAGAGTTGTATCAAAAAATGGATCACCTTCATCTTGGTGAAGTTTGGTATTTGGTGAAAATGGATTGGATACCGACTTAGCGTCATCCATAGAGAACTTCTTGAGGAGTTTAGTAATGTATTGATGTTGGGTAGATAAAAACCCCTTTGGGGAGTGAAGGACATCAATCCCAAGGAAAAAAATTTTAAATCCCAAGTCCTTAATAGTGAATTATTTTCCAAGATGAGAAACAAAGATTGAGATGGCAGCCGATAAGCTCCCAGTGACAATTAGATCATCGACATACACCAAAACATAAAGAACTCCACGAGTCAAATTGGATGAATAGTGAAGTGTCTATATGAGATGCAACAAAACCCTAAGATGATAAGAAAATGCTGAGGCGTGAAAACCATTCTCATGGGGCCTATTTAAGCTCATAGAGACTTCCAAACTTGGCATACATGGTGTGGATAATGAGGATCAACGAACCCAGGGGGCTGCTTCATATACACTTCCTCATTAACTGTGCCATGAAAAAAGGAATTATTAATATCAAGTTGCTTGATTAACCAACCATAACTTATAGCAAGAGTCTTTACTTTTTAAAGAAAAAAAATTGAATGGGTTCAGCACCCTTCTTCAAATTATGTGGCTCCATACGTAGTTGGAGGACACGGGCACAAGAGTGTGCTGCATAGGAAGCTTCAAGAGCCATCCAAACTTCATGAGAAGTTGAAAGCCCAATTATTGGTGTGGAATTCGCAAGCATACGAAATTATGCAAGTAATATAGTATAAAAATACGGATATCAAACCTTAGAGAATCACTAATTACCAATTACCAAAATAAATTATTCCTACTGCTATTTGATTAACCGAAAATTGATTTGATGAAAAAAAAAACTAAAAATAAAAATTAAAAATAAAGAGAACTAAACGCAAATTAAAAATAATCAAGTTATAAATCAATAAAACTAAACCTAGGGCATAGACTTCACACCAATTCACTCCTATGTCTTGAAATTTTAAACTATCATTCTTAAGTTTTTATTAAAGACCGAATTCCCTAATGTTTCAATATTTTCTCTTGAACAATTATTGGATTAACTCTCAATTACCAATTCATTATATCTCTATATTGAATTTAAACACTAAGAGTTTCTTAAGTCCTATGAAATTTATTCTAAGTCTCATAGGTCATGTTTAGTATCTCTACTATTCATTCAACCTACGGTATTTATTATTTAAGACTAACTAGATTTCATCTCTCGATCTCAACCTAGTCCATTAAATCATTCAACTCTCGGTACCAAAAGAATTGAAGGCATTAAGAAGAATAATAAATACTTAGTAAAAATTTGTTTAACAAAGTCTAGCAACAATTAATCAAAACATAGTCATAAATTGGGCTACATCTAAGCCCTAAAAAAAAAATTTAGTTCATGAAGAAAAAAAGAGAAACAACAATTAAAAAAATAAATATCATGAATTCTAAAAACGAAAGAAAGAAAACTCCACAAAGAGATGTTGTCTTCTCCTTCTCCTTCAAAAACAGTTTAATGCTCAAAACTCGATCTCCAAACCTTCATCCCGTTTCTCCCCTCCTAGGGTTTCTTTTTTTTTAAATAAATTCAAAATAGCCTCTAAAAACTTCTTAGAATGTTGCCTCAAATTCATATTCTAAAATTGTCAGTTTTCGTCATCTGACTTGGCATCCAATTTTTGCTATCAAAATGACTTATTTTGAGAAAGTTTTGAACAGCAAAATCGAAGATCTTTATCTTATATTTTCTCAGCAACTTGAATCAATCAAATTCAATCTCTCTCACTAAAGTTATGCCTGAATTTCTGAGGAACGTTTCAGGAATGATGAGTTTTACGATCAGTGCATTGTGGCACGATTTACTCCTTGATAACAGATGATTGGAGACGAGCTGTCAACATCAAAGTTGAAGGGCTCTCTCTTATCTTTCTGTAGCCACTGAAATCACTCAATTTGGATTTTTCTATAAAAAGTTATTCACGTTTTAATGAGAACAGTTCTGAGATTTTAAGAAAGGAAGTTTCCCATTCTTAAAAAGGAACTTCTTATAAAACGTTTGTAGCTGCACAATCCATCACTTTAGGGTTGGTTCTCTCCTTCAATTAGCTTTCTAAATGAGCTCCTCATTGTACAAATTTGAAATCCAAGCTTCATTCTTCAGCCCGATTAGGTCCAGCTCTAATGTGAAAAGTCTGTTTTGCCCTCCATTCTTCCTTCTTACTCAAATCTGTCCAGATTTTGTAGTATTCAAAGATGGTTGATTTTGAGCACTTTAAATCCAGAATTTGAGGAAACTATGAACATGAGCATTGTAGCCCTTCGAGTTAGCTTTCTGCTGCCACAAAAATCGTCTCAATCCGAGGTCTACAGCTCAAGTTATTGCGGAAATATTAAAGCATGTTCCACAACTTGTGAATTGCACTCAAATCCTTTTATTTTATTCAAAACCTAACAAATTATAAAAGAAACAAAAGTGAGAATAAACTAATAAAATTAAGACTTAACAAGAAAATAAATAAGTAAGAAGGAC
>JAOXJP010277162.1:0-15348 GCA_025762735.1 Platanus orientalis
TTCCGTGACTTGAACCCGCGCCACCAGGGACGCTAACGGTAAGCCTTACCGTTGTTAGAGGGGTATATGAGAATCAAGGAAACTTTTTGCTTCTTTCGAATGAACACGAGTATAATCTTTTACCCAAGCTTTCTTTTGAGTGGGTGCCATTGGGTCCTCTTTTTGATTAACTCTTTGCTTTGCCTCCCTCTTGATATGACAACCATCAACATCAAAGAGATGCGAAGGAACAAGAAGAGGAAGAACCACCTCATCTTCACTTTCATATCGCTTCTCCTCCTGAAGATGAGGAGGGAAAGACTCATGGAAGGTAACATCCATGGAAACAAAACGTTTCCGAGAAGATGGATGATGACATTTATATCCTTTTTGATTCGGAGCATAGCTAAGGAAGATAAACTTGGGATCTAACTTGGAGCGGTTCGACTTAGGGACGTGACATAGCAAATGCACCCAAAAACCTTGGGAGGATTGGAGGAACTAAGAGCAAAACCTGGAAGAAGATAAAAAGGAGATTGGAAGGCAAGAATCCGAGAAGGCATGTGATTCATAAGGTATGCATCAGTCTAAAGTATGGCTGTCAATCGGGCCAGGTTGAGCCGGGCCGAGGTCTGCTCGAACTTAGACCAAAATGTTTTATCCGAGCCCGAACTCGGCCCGAATAAAACTTTGGGCATTAGGCCCAAACTCGACCCGTTTTAAAACAATAGGCTTCGGGCAGACCCTTTTACTAATTTTGGGTCAAATTTTAGGCCTATAATTGCCCCTAAATGCAAATTATATGGTTTTTTTTAGCAATTGACACTTGAACTCTTTGATGATGGTAAATTTGTTAAAAATATATGGATCCAAAAGGAATAAAAAAATATAGACCTAATATCAACATATAATAAAATTATTATTTGCTAACTAGTTTGGGTCGGGTTAGGTTGAAGCATGGTCGAACTCGGCTCAAAGAAAACTTTGGGCCTAAAAGTTGGGTCCAAACTTAGCCCAACCCGATTATTTTTAGGGCTGGACATGTCGGGCTTCGGGTTAGCCTGGCCCAATTGACAGCTTTAGTCTGAAGAGCATCTGCCCAAAAAACCTGTGGAACTTGCATAATGAATAATAATCACAAGTAATCTCTCATAGATGACAATTTTTCCTCTCAGCAATCCCATTCTGTTTAGGATTTCCTAGACAGGTGGTTTGGTGTAGAATGCTATGCTGTGAGAGATAAGAGGAAAAAGCAGTAGACATATTTACAACTCTTAGAATCAAATTGAGTATCAACTATCTTATGAAATTGAAACAATTGAAAAAAAATGATGATGATGGTAAAAACCAAATTATAATAGCAAAAGAAAGGGATGGCAAATTTCGCTTTGGCTTTAGACTAGATATGGGACTTCATCATATGGATAATAATGGCGTTAATTGGATGATCATTCTCTTCCTTAAACATGGGTACTAGATGTAATTCCATTAAACTCAAACCAAGAACAACTTGCAACACCTTGTACATCATTAGTGACGCGGGATTATCAAGAAGAAATTTTCAAATGGAAAATGACTGTAAATGAAAATGAAGGCGAGGGGGAAGAAATCCTTCATTGTTGGCTGGATAACCTTTGAGTTTTCTAAGGTGGTAGCAAAGAATGATACCTTGCTAAAAATTTTAGAAAGACGAAAGACTCATTCCTTTTTTATCTTGCTTTCTACCAGGTTGGTGAGGTGGCTATGTGAGTCGGTGGGATCTACTGGCCTTTGGATTCAAATTTCTACGTTCATAAGATTAAAGACAATGGGCTTAGATTTGTGGTGTTGCGGAGTGATGAAAACGAGGAAGGTCGTTTTCTTACATTGTTGGAAACCATCAGGAATGGATTCGAATATTGGATCATGATTTTGGTGGGTGTTGATTGTAAAGGGTGGGAGAATTTCGTTACTGTCTTGAAGTAATTCTCAGGTTACGCTGGTGTGGTCATTGCTTAGGTGGCTCTATATGGGTTGGATGAGGGTGTTTTTTCCGACATATCTGATTCTCTTTCAATGTTGCCTAATCTAATTGGGAAAGTAGAGGCAGATAATCAGGGCATGCCTGGTCCAGTGTTGTTGGGGAACGACGGTTCTATGTAGATTGCTGATTGTTCGAAGCTGCCCTAGAGTTATATGTAGATCTTGGTGATTGTGTGTGAGTGTCTCTTGCCCTCGTCTCAGTGGGAGGGGGTGGCATCTTTTACTCGGACTATCCTCTTGACTCCTACTCCTACTACTCCTCTTTTGGCTCCGGTTGGTCCTAATCGTGCCATTTGTTTTTTGGGATCTCCAGATGAAGGGGAAGAGTTGGTGTTGTAGGGATCAGGAGTGGTGGGTTTTAAAAGAATTATTTTCAAGTGATGGTTCCCGGTGTTGGGGCTCTTCGATTTAAAGCCTCTTTCAAACCAAGATGGATAAGCATTTGGGGTCTTCTGTTGCATCTCTGGTCAGAGGAAGTATTTTTAATTATTGGTCAGTGTTGCGGGGAGGGGGGAGGGTGAAACAAGTCAATTTTCATTCGTTTTGCACTGGACCTTTGTTGGATTCGTATGGAGGTGGTGGCTGGGGATGTTCGTCGAATTCCTCGTCTCATTCCGATCATCGATGAGCAAAAATTTTATCCCCTGGAGATCTTTGTGGAGGATGACATGGGCATTTGGACCTAGGAGTAGCATTGGGTTGGGTGTTGCTTCTTAGGGTGCTGCAGTAGTGGGTGGCCATTCCTTGGATCGGGGTTGTGGGTCTTTAGGTGGTGGGCTGGAGTCTCAACATGCCTCGGCTAAAAAGTCAGTTGGGCCTGTTGGGCTTGTGTAGGGTGGTCTGGTGGACCAACTTAAGACTAATTCGTTAGGCTTGGGTCTTGTTGGAGCATGGGGGCCTTTTGGGCGGGATCGGGACATGGCCTATGAGGGGTTTTAACCATCGAAAGGGGATTTGGGGTGTTGGGTTCCAAGGCAGTCGTCCCTTATGTCGAAGGTCAGTGAGGGTTTTCCAGTTGCAATACAGTTGGGGGATGGCTTCGATTGTTGAATGGAGATGGCGTTGGGTCTGAAAGCTTCTATGTCTGAGGAGCATCAAGCTATTGGAAGCTTATCGTTGGGGGGAGTGTTGCTCTTATGTTTCGGCTTCCCTTGTGGATTCTTGGGTGTCAGTGGAGGGCAATCGTTCTTTGGTTGGATGGGAACCGGAGGAGGGGGAACTTGCTTGTAGCTGGCAGATTTGGGGTTGCCGGGTAGCTACTAGTTCAGGTTGATGACATCTACGATGGGGATCCTAGCTTAGTGGGAAATAATGTGAATTTTGATCTTGATCCATCTTTCTAGTCGGAGTCTAGGGACCATATGAATTCAGGCGATGGGTGGCATCGTCGGTCTCTTACTTAGGCTAAGGGTAAGGTCACAAAGGTTCTGTTGAGGATTGATAAGGCTTCGAGGCCGAGAGAGGAGGCGAATCTTGGGAGTTCCAGACTCGGGATAGGGAAGGAGGTGGTTCCTTGTTTCTCCCCTTCAGGTTAGTTACATGTTTTGTCTACATTCCATTCCTTTAGACTACTTGTTGTTCTTGACTTATGTAGGGATTTGAATCCTTCGTCTGAGTGTATGAATTTTATTCAAAAGGTCCTGTCCTCGCCTATGAGTCCAAATGTTCAGAATGATTTGTTGGAGAAACAGTTGGCTATGGTTCGGCCTAGTTGTGGGGATAGGGAATAGGGTTTGGAGATTGTGTTGTTAGCGTGGTTGCCAGCTTAGATGGAAGGTGACGACCAAATTGAGGTGCATTTAGGGAGGAAGGTTGGGGGGAGCCTAGTTCGCCTGTAGTTTCCAAGTTGGGTGATAATGAGTTGTTATTATTTGGAGTTGTGGAGGGGAATGATGAATTGATTTCTCACTGGGTTCTTGGCAAGTTGGAGGAGGTGAGAAAATTCTTAGGGGTTTCGTGAGGGATTTGAGAGAGAACTTAGGGAGCTGTCTCACAACATTGAAAGAAGGAATTTGGGATCTTCCAAGATTTCCATTTCAGGATTGGAAGGGGGAAAGAGACTTCATTATGAGATGAAAAAATTGCAATGTGGAGTGAACTACGACAAGAAGTTAGGATGGTTGGGTGAAGGTAGCAGTAGGAAAGGAAAGGGGATGGCCACAAAGTTGTTTTAATGGATTTAAAAATGGTGTTGGAATGTGCATGGTTTGAGTAATATAGATAAAAGAATTAGAATCAATCAGGTGATCCGTGGTTTGTGTCCGGTTATCCTGTGTCTGCAGGAAACTAAATGTGAGGTTATGTCTTTAGCTTGGGTCAAAGAGGTGTGGGGGTCGAGGCCTTGTGAGTGGTTAGCTATCCTGGCTTTGGGTTTGTTAGGGGGTATTCTTATGGTGTGGAATCCAGAGACGGTTAATTGTTTGGAGTCAGAGCTTGAGGCATATTCATTATCCATTTGTTGTAAATCTGTTAGGGAGGAGTTTGAGTGGGTGTTCTTGGAGGTGTATGGTCCTAATTCTGTAGGGGAGGTGGAAGAGTTTTTGTATGAGTTAGATAATGTGAAAGCTCGTTGGGATTTTCCCTTGGTGCATTAGTGGCGATTTTAAATTGGTGAGATTTAATTCTTAAAAAAAAGGCTTTCTAGGGATGTTAAAAAAATGGTGTTGTTTGGTTCTTCTATTGAGAGGTGG
This sequence comes from Platanus orientalis, assembly GCA_025762735.1. Taxonomy (NCBI): domain Eukaryota; kingdom Viridiplantae; phylum Streptophyta; class Magnoliopsida; order Proteales; family Platanaceae; genus Platanus; species Platanus orientalis. The sequence goes on from JAOXJP010277162.1 coordinate 4,692, forward strand.
AAGCTTATTGATTTTCATCTAAAGGGGGCTAGATATACTTGGTCCAATTTTTAAGATCCCCCTTCCTTGAACAGGTTGGATCAGTTATTGTTTTGTTTGGGATGGGAGGAGATTTCTTTGGGCTTGGCTCAAGTGGCTCTCCCAAGGTTGACTTCGGATCACTGTCTTATTTTCCTTGAGCTTGTAAGAATTGCTAGGGGTCCTATTCTGTTCAAATTTGAGGAGAAATGGTTTCTGGAAGAGGATTTGATGGAGGTGGTTGAGCAAGAGTGGAAATCTAGTGTCTTTTTGGGTTTGCCTAGTCAGGTTATGGCCCTCAAATTGAAGGCTCTAAAGGTTAGGGTTAAGATTTGGAGTAAGTCTAAGATCGGTTCTTTTAAGATCTTTAAAGAGGAATGTCCATTGAAAATTAGACTGCTTGATTCTATCGAGGAAGTGCGGAGTTTGGAGAGAGAGGAAAGGATTTTAAGAGACGATATTAGAAGGAACTTTCAGATAGAGGCTAGAAAAGATGAAATCTTTTGGAAGCAGAGATCTAGGGTTAGATGGCTTAAAGAGGGAGATAATAACACTAAATACTTCCATAAGGTGACTTCGGCTAGGAACAACCAGAGTGCTATCTTGGGCCTCAAAGTTGATGGCCCTTGGACTCAAGATCCAAGGATTATCAAATAGGAGGCGTCTTCGTTTTATATGAGTCTCTTTAAGGATGCCTCTCTGGTTGGGCCTCAACTTGATGGTCATGAATTTGATTGTATCTCCTAGAAAGAGGTGGAGATTCTGGAAATGCCCTTTTTTAGAGGAGATTTGGGGTGTAATTAAGGAGATGAAAGGGGATAAGCCTCCAGGTTCCGATGGTTTTACGATATCCTTTTTCTAAAAGTGTTGGAATGTGATTAAGATGGATATCGTCAAGGTTTTTGAGGAATTTCATGAGAAAGGGGAGTTTTATGGTCATTTGAATAATAAATTTCTTGTTTTGATCCCAAAGAAGAAAAATGCCATCGATCTGAAAGATTTTCGGCCTATTAGCCTCCTTAGTAATGTGTACAAGATTATCTCTAAGGTGTTGGCCTCTAGGATCAAAATGGTGATGAACAAAATCATTTTGGAGGACCTGGGTGCAATTATGAATAAGTGTGTGGATGATAGGCTAAAGGCAGGTAGGAATAGAATTCTTTAAGCCTATGATCATGTCGATTAGGAGTTCTTAGATTATATGTTGGGTAGGTTTGGTTTTGGTGAGAAACGAAGATTATGGATGATTGACTGTGTTGGATTGGTGGCCTTTTTGGTTTTGATTAATGGAGTTTCTTAAGGATTCTTCAAAAGTTCTAGAAGGCTAAGGCAAGGTGATGAGGACATCGGGTCCATGTGTGAGTTCCACGTCTACCAGAGGAGGTGCAACAGAGTGAGACTCATGTTGTGGTTCCACTAAAGTCTTTTTTATTATATTTTTTATGTTCTTATGTCTCTTGTTGGAGGGGGGACACATGTTTATTATATTTTTTATATTCTTATGTTTCTTGTTGGAGGAGGGACACATGTTTGTGAGGGTACTTTAGTCTTTATTGAGTTGTTTAGGGTATTTTCGTTATTATTTGTAGTTGGGGGGTATTTTTGTTATGAGAGTAGTAGACATGGGGGTACTTTAGTCTGTTTTCTATTTTATGTAATCGGCCCTAACCGTGGGACTCTATATATAGAGCCCAAGACCAGGCTTTTGAATTATGCAAAAAAATCTAGTTTTCTGAACTAACGATTATGGCTCTTCTTCTTCATTGTGCTTGCAAGATGGAGGAATGAGCCCCCACCTAGTTTAATGTTGGTGGTGGAGGCCACTCCCTCCCCTTGGGTTAAAGGCCCTATATTCTTTTTATTCTTCTAATTTTCTTAAGTTGTATTGTTACTGAAATTGTGTTAGCTTTGAAGAATCATCACCAATCATTGGAGTTTGGAGTTTTTGTTGATCAAATACCTCCAGGAGATCATCTAGGGGCAGGCGACACAACCCATACTCACCTCTTGTTGTAGCATGCAGTTTTGAGAAAGTTCCAAGTTGATTCCGACCAACCATGTGTGAATACCTACAACAAAGTGCCTGTCAACGGTAGATCACCACAGTTTTTTGAGGTTGGTCTTCTCCTAGGTTTTCCTAACCCTTGGACGATCTTAGAGGACTAAGAGTGTTAGCAAGAATTTGTTTCAATTAATAGCAACACCTGATTGAAGTTCTGCCAGGCGTGAATACAGGGAAGTTGAGCCATCTCACGAGATTGCCCACTAGACCCTAACCGCTCTTTCTTTGAAAGTATGATTTTCCCAGGGTGTAGCTGACCCCAGGGCGACCCTAACTGATGGGTTCCACTTCTGAAAAAATTTCAAAAATCACAAAACACAGGTTGGGCTTTCCAAGGTTGGCGCCAACACTGTTCCAGGGAGCTATTTTTTTAACTCTTTCGAAACCTTAATACCAGGAAACTATGATCTCGGAAATTGATTGCAATCATCCTTAAAGATATTAAGGTCTTCTACATCCAAACCAGGTACTGATTTCCCTTTTTTTGGTTCTTTTTTCAAATCTTTAAAAATAATGGCTTTTGGTATGTTGTGGCATATGACCTGGAATCGAGTTTTCAACTTTTTGGCATAAACAGATCACCCATAAAATATTATCATTGCCTAAATATATTATTAAACCTAATTTTAGGCCTCTTAGACTATCCTTGGAGTTATTTGGGTTGTTTTCCTTGATTTTGGCATAATTTAGGCACTTTTAGGAAATTTTCAGCCATAGTATGTTTTTGTTTGGACCTTACCTAAATTTCTCTCATTCCTAATATTTTTTTATCTTCCCTAGTTTATACTAATAATCAAACATATGAGTTAGATCTTTAATTGTTTATTATTTTGTGAGCCTTAATTTCTCTATTGCATGTGAAACTTTATATAAGAACTACCTGAATTAGTATGTGAATTTGCAAGTAAGAATCTTGTTTATTTTTATTCATTACTTTAATAATTTTATTCCTATCTCCTGGGCATACACTCACTACCCTACATGCATGCTGCATCACAAGGCGATCATCTTTCCTCGTACTTCTTTATAATGATTTTGAAAGCCTTAAGTAGGATGATTATGAGGGCTGAAAATGGTCTTATCTTGGGCTTCATGGTAGGGAGCAATGAGTTAGCATTTTCTCATCTTCAATATGCGGATGATGTGATGATTTCTTGTGAGGCGTCTCTTGTCTCTTAGCTAGGTGGGATACTTGAGGTGTATTTTAAGGTGTTTTGAAGTTGTCGGGTCTAATGGTAAATTTATCCAAATGTGAAATTTTGTAGGTTGGGCAGGTGTCGAATATCTGTTTGTTGGTTGATATCTTGGGTTGTAGTATTAGGTCTTAGCCTTCTTTGTATTTGAGTCTTCATTTGGGTGCGAAGTTTAAGTTAAAGAAGGTGTGGGACCCTGTCTTGAAAAAATATCTAGAAGATTGGAGCTTGGAAAACCCTGTTGCTATCGAAAGGTGGTAGATTGACTTTAGTTAAGAGTGTTTTTGCTAGCATCAATAATTACTATTTGTCTCTTTTCATAGCTCCATTGTGAAGAAAGTGGAGGCTTCTTTCGTAATTTCCTGTGGAATGATTCAGAGAATCATTATAAATTCCATCTTGTCGATTGGAAGTTGGTTTGTAGGCCTTTGGATAAGGGTGGTCTTGGGATCAAGAGTATCAAGGACCATAACTAGGTTCTCTTGGGTAAATGGTTATGGAGGTTTGGTGAGGAAAGGGAGAGTCTTGGGAGGAGGATCATTGAGGCTAAGTATAGTAGTATTTGTTGTGGGATTCTAAAGAGGTTAGAGGCTCTTACGGTTGTGGTCTTTGGAAGTCAATTCTTAAAGGAAAGGGTAAGTTTTAGAATTTTATTAGATTTGGGGTGGGTTGGGGATTGATATTCGCTTTTGGGAGGATCCTTAGTGTGGTTTTGCCCTTTTTAAGGTGAAATTCCATAGAATTCTTTTGATTGCTTAGGATAGAAATAATTTAGTTGTGGAGAATTTTGAGCTTGAGGGGAATGGGAGTTGGTGTCCTAGATTGAGGAGTGGGGGGATTGGTTGAGATTCTTAGGACTCTTGAAGGGTTTCCATGTGTCTAAAGGGGGTAGGGACAAAAAAGCGTGGAGTCTTAGTAAGAACAATCTTTATTCTACTCAGTCCTTCTATGGTGTTTTGAACTGGGTTAATACTTCTACCAACGTGTTTAAGGGCATTTGGACTCGTGGGATTCTGTCGAAAGTTAACTTCTTTATTTGGATGACTTTCTTAGATAAAATCCTTACTCTTAATCATCCCAAGAACCGAAGTTGGAATTTAGCCAATAGATGTGAGTTGTGTGCAATGGAGGAGTCTATGGATCACCTTTTCATCCATTGTCAGATGGTGTGGAAATTTTGGATTTTCTTCCTCTCTTAGTTTTGGATATCTTGGGTTTTCCCGCAGGCCTTTAGAGATCTTATCTTAGGCTGGTGGTTTAGAGGCTTTGAGTGATGCCTTTGCTGATTTGGAGGTTTCTTCTTGGGGCTATCTATTAGACCGTGTGAAAGGAGAGGAATTGCCGCATCTTTGAGGTAAAGCTTCCACATAGGGGGTATTACGCACAGAGTTTATGCCCTACTTTGGGATTGGTGCTCTATTTCTTCTAACTTTGTTGAGTCTGAGTGGTGTGAGTTATGGGAGGGTTCGGGTTTTGGCTTTTGATGAGTTTGTTTCTTCTAGCTGAGGGTTGTTGTAGTTCCTTTTGTCTTTCTTTTTTTAGGTTTTTATGCCTTCTTTTGTTGACTTTCTCCGTGCTGGAGATTCCTGCTGTTATTTCTATCTTTCGCCTTTAATAAAGTTTATTCCATTTTACCTCTCAAAAAAAGAAAAAAAAAGAGAAAAATAGAAAATACTTCATGTTTAGCATGCAGCAGATAAACTCAAGTAGTGCAAGTAAAGTCATCCATAAATGTAACAAAATAACGATTACCAAACAAATAAATAACAGAGGTAGGACCCCACACTTTGGAATGCACAAGAGAACAAGGAGATACACTCCTATTGGTACTTACAAAATATGTAGATCTACAATGTTTGGTGAACTCACAAGTTTCGCTATGAAAAGAAGCACAAAACTACATAAACTAGGAAAGAGTTTTCAAGAGTAAAATAAGAGGGGTGGCCAAGAGGAAAGTTCCATTGCATAAATTGAGACAAAGGGACATAGAAGATGTTTGTTGCTTTGGGGAAACAAGATGAGAGCTTTTATCAAGAAGGTATAGCTCCTGTTCCTCACAACCTTAATCAATAGTATGTCTTGTCACCAAGTCTTGAAATACATAGTAGGAAGGAAAGAAGACGACAGTACAATTCAAAGACTTAGTCAGATGACTAACAAAAATAAGGTTAAGCTGAAAGTTAGGAACATGAACAACAAATGAAAGAGATAAAGAGGATGTAACAATAATAGAACCAATCCCAACAACAGGAGACAAGGAACAATCGCCAATGCAAACCTTGCCTCTATTAGGATAAACATTATAAGATGAAAAATGGGATGACATACCAGTTACATGGTGAGAGGCACCATAATCAATAATCCATGAGGGACTAAAGGTAGGGGAGGAAGCATTGAGAGCAAAGTCGTGAATATCTGTAAAGGCCATAAAAGATGTGGAGGCATAACCAGAGGTTGAATCCAACTAAGCCATAAACCGGCAAATAGAATCCATCTCCTCACGAGAAAAACTGGGGGAGTGAGGTAATGTAGATGGAGTGGTAGGAGGAACAACATCTGACGAGATAGCTGAATAGGCACTTGAATGATCCCCAACAAAAGGATGAGAGGAATCACCATGGCCACCGGTATGAGAACACATTGAGGAACATAAGGAGGGGACTCCTCGGTGTGACCATGAAGGTCCCAACAAGTTGCTCGAGTATGACAAGGACAACCACAATGATCACAACGTAAGCGATCTTGGTCATTAGAGGAAGCACTCTGTTGTCTAGAACCTCGACTATAACATGTGCCACCACTACCTCTTCCCCCACACTAAGAAGCAAAAACCAAAGCAGAACTCTTGATCACTTGAGGTGAGAGAATAGTATGACGATGACATTCTTCACGGTGGAGGGAAAATATCTCAAATAAGGAGGGAACACATGGCTGACCAAGAAGCTGGGTACAAACCTACTCATAGTTTTGATTCAAACCAGCCAGGAGCTTAAACACAAAATGCTCCTCCGAGTAACGGTGGATGGAAGCAACATCAATATGATCAGTGATGGAGCAAGTGTGATCCAAATCAATCTCCTCCTAAAGGCTAAGTATGGTGTTGTAATATGTCGAGATCGACTACTCCCCCTATTGCATTTGCCAAACCTATTAGTGGTGCTCGTAGACAAGACCAATATGACCCTCTTAGAATAGGTGCGAATAAGAGAGCCCTAAATGTGCTTGGCTGAGGAAAGGAACAGGCGCATCTTGCTAATAGACGGCTTAATTGAATTAATCAACCACGACATAACCAAGACATTTTCATCTTCCCACTTTGCGTAGGTAGGATCCCCATGCTTAGGGGCCTTATTCTCCCCCATAATATACCTCCACTTCCCTCGACCCATGATGGTAAGCTTAGTAGATTTAGTGATTAGGGTTTGTAAGAAGAGGAAGAAGAAATAAGAAGAAGAAGGACAAGAGAAGGAATCGTATGAGAGTATATTGCTTATTTTATACGTACGACTCTTTTATTCATAAAAGGGTTACAATTACAAGTATGTCCTCAAATACCAAAGTACTAGTATAACCTTACAAGTATTGTACACCTGTATACATCAACATGGAACCCATTAAAGATGTATTTTTCACTGATCTGATATCCTTACTACCTAACTGAATTTGGCACATTCCATCATTTGAAAAAAATTAGAAATAGCTTATACTTAAGCTTTAGATGTCATCTGTTATAGCCTTTAGATGTCATCTGTTATAGCTCACTCTAAAATAATTACCAATAAAAGAAATTAGCATATCCTTTTCTCAAATTTCCTAATGATTTCATTATTTAATTAGCCTTGCATCTTTATCCATTCTGATTTTGATCCTGAAATCACATCTTAAAGATTTTGTGATTATTATGTGTCTGATAGTTACTATTTAATGGAATGTTTCAAGTACAGATGTTGATCTGATGCATTTTTCTTGCTATGCAGATTAGAAAAATCACATCTGAAGGTTTTTCCTGGAATGATGTCTCCTGGATCTTTTCTTCCACTATTCCCATCACTTGTGGACTTGCCAAGTGAGTTCTCTATTACCTTGGCGAGCATACTTTTATTTTGTTTCACTGTCAATGATCTCATAGTCTCCTGCTTAGCCTACTTCGGAAGTCTATCTCTATTTATTTGTGACTGGCGCACCTACCTCACATATATCAGATTTCCTGATTTTTTCTTCCTCTTGCAACCATGCTCATTATTGGTCCTCTGGTCAATATTTGATGCAACCTACCGCCTTATGGTGCAATATAATACGAATATCAAGGTCCATAAAGTTGAAGTTGATTCATTGATCAGTCATATTTCCAATTTTGACCGAGTCAAGTTAATAAAAAATGACCATAAATCATGGAAGTGCCATCTTGTAGTGGCACTTTAATTGTGTATATTAAGGTTGATATACTTGGCAGTGGCGTATGATTTGAGAAAGGCAGTCTAATGGGGAAAAATCTACACTCTTATGAGGAAGTGAACAAAAATCATGGAATGAAATGGGCAGGAAAAATCATTAATAGATGAGGTTGAGGGATTTCTTACCAGAAGAAGAAAACAGGTTAGTAATACATTTTACTATTTTTAGATATATGTTGCATTCACACTTTTCAAGTGGTTGATGTGTGTTGGTGACTGCATGTATGGATGGTGCTCTGTGGCAGTAAAGCACCTTGGAAAATTCTAGTGGAAATTTTAACTCGAGGGAATTGGCCTGGTTTGTGAAAATTTTTAATGGTTTTGATCATTGTTAAGGCGTTTTTAATCATAGAACTTGAAAAATCTTATTCTGAGAGCCTGGTCAAACCATCAAAGCAATGACTTTAGCTGTTTTTTGTCCGAGTTTGGAGCTTTTTGAGAATAATTTATTTTATAAAGAATTTACTTCTTATATATTTCCATAGTGTTAAGCCATCTTGAGTCAACTGTATGTTATGTTGACATAATTTTCCATTCATCTATAATCAGTACTAGTGGTGGCATTGGAAAAGGTCGAGCGGAGCTCAGGGTCACTAATCGGGAGTAGCATAGCTTCGATCCAGAAGAGTGCGGCTCCTGAGGTTATCTTTTGTACTTTTAAAACTTAAACTAGTGAAATTGAGAATTCATTATTTGTTTTTAGGTTGAGGATGCTTTATTTTTCTTGGTTGCAGATGCTACTTGCCCTTATGGATGAAGCTTATACTGGTTCAACCATAGAAGATAGAGGGGGTGACTCTGAATCTGAGGATAACAATACTATAGATGTTGCTGATTCTCTATTTTTCGACCTTCTTAAGGATGAGAATGATGGGCTAGCTGTATGGTTCCATCCTTGCACATACACATGCATTACATATTGCAGCTTTTGGAGCATCTTGCAATCAAAGTACATACTGAAACAATAATTTTGCAGTTTAATCTGGAGATACTGGTTTGGAGTCTCTTAGGAAGGTCGATGGGTCTTTGGGGTTTGCCCTTAAGGAACAGCCTTAGGGGCTCAACCTTTGAGGTTTGCCTTACGTTAGGGGCAAGTTACTCCTAATAAATCTAAACTAGGGTTTATAAAAGCACTGAGAATTAAAAAATCAATTTCTAAAAGGATACCATAACATGTTGGGTTCTGCCTCACACATATGATGTGATTTTTTCATAACTTCTTTTCCATCTTTTTGGAAATGAAATCCATGATTTTTATAACCAGTATGTAGTGATGATTAAATGCCGTTCTTTTTTCAATTTGTGTTGATAAGCTAAAATGTAATTCTTATTATTTGCATATGTCTCTTAGCTTTATTGTTTTTTATGTGCTGGTTATATCACTCACTCACTCACACACACACACACACACCAACTGATGCGGCAGCCTTGCTATTGCTCGAGAAGAACTATCCTTTATGGTAGCCCATGCTTGGGAAATCTAAGTGAATATCTTGCTGTCCAAATGATTAGGTTTAGTTTTCTTAAGTTTCTTTATGGTTTTATGGGTTTTAGATGGTTAATTTGATGTAATAAGGCTTTAATGCCATGAGAAGGGTGTTATTTGCAATTTCTAGAGGTCGAAGTCTTTTTTTTTAATTTAATTTTTAGGAGATTTAGTGTTGTCTATACAGCACAAGGTACAAGGGTATTTGGTCCAAATTGGTGTAAAGGCTTATAAAAGCCTATTTTCTTCTATTGTACGATCAGTTTTTGAGAATAATAAATTTTGAAGTTTAGAAGCTCACGGCTGGAGCTTGGAGATGAGCTTGGATATCTCTCCGTACGCCTCTCATGATCAAAGTGAGTTCCTACCCCTTTCTTCTCTATTTTCTGTCATTCTCCCTCCTAAGTCTTTCTTCCTCTTCTATCCCCCACGACATTCTCCCTTTCTTCTCCTTTCTCTTTCCCTCATCTTTCCTATTCTTTATTGCTTCTACATGCTGTAAATCTCAAATCCTGTGCAAATTTTATATTCAAGAACTCGAAGAAACAACTTTCTTGAGGTTTCTTGAAATCTGGAAATTTTTTAGCAAGACATTTTTTTTAATTACTTTTAATCTATTCTTCAAAACCCTAATTCCTTGCAACCCTAAACCTTTCGTAACCTTCTAAACCCATCCATATGATTTTCCCTAATTTCTCAACCTTAAAATCACCATTTCTTGAGTTTTCCTCAATTGTTCAAGAACTCTAAACCCAAGAACACCCACCTTTGCAGCTGCCCCATCTTAAACTCTTTTCTTCTCAATTTTCTTTCATAGAAAAATTCTCCCACCTAAAATAGGGGGTGCAGCTAGGTGTCCCCTAGTATCCCCTAAATTTTAAGGCTCCAAATTGAAAACTCTCAATTTCTTGGATTTTCGGGCCTTCTTGATTTCCTCTTCTTGATTCTTTATTTTTCTTTAATTCTTCTCTTCTATTTACTAATTGGAGCATTCTGGAATTGATTGATTTGATCATTGCATGTATTGACTCTTAAGATCTGAATTCTTGAATTGTTCTTTAATTTTTAGCATTCCTGAATTTCACAATTCAATCTTTAGGCTTTTGTTCATCAGTTAAATTTTGTAGGAGCTTAATCCCATTGGTATCCTACATCACCCACCCACCATTACCTTTATGAACTTTTTGTGTAATATTTCTCATCTTTATCTAATACTTAATTTTGTAAGTTGAGGGCTTCTGAAGCTTAATCCTCACACTTTGAGGCTTACACCCTGTGCTTTTGGAGGTCCTAACCTTGAGGCTCCATGCCATTTCCCTTTAGGACATTGGTCTTGAGTTTTTCATATGAGTACAACAAATTTGTCACTGTAGTTTTGTGAATTTTTCCTAATAATTTGCATGGTTGCTCTAAAGTCTAAACATTTTCTGAATATTCTTTATCT
>JAOXJP010277173.1:0-34179 GCA_025762735.1 Platanus orientalis
ACCCTAGCAATATTAAAGTTGTCTCAGAACAAAATTTACCTTTCATAATACCAGCTCCACATAGCCAGAGCTCACCGGTTTGTCCAGGAGGCAAACAGGAACCAGTGTTCCAATTTACCACTTTAGCTTGCATGTTTGGTGCCATCAGTCCAACTGAACTATAGTTTTTAATCTTTTCTGTGTTGAAGCCACGAGTTCTTAATGCAGTTGTTTCAGTCATGCCATAACCCTAATGAAACAATATTGAACATTTGAGCTAAACAACCATAAACTAAACAAATTTCCATAATGGAACAGGTTAAATAATAATCTGCAACATATGAGACATTCATGGCTAAGAATTGGAGCCTTAATTATTTATTTATTTATTTTTGTGGGAAGTGATTAGTGATCCCTCTTAATGATGCCAAATTCACATTACTGATGATAATCTTTATACTTATACCATTGTACTGACAGTACTTGTTTGATGCCTTGCTAGATGTTAGTAGATTTTTTAAAAAGGAGTTGTCCCCTATCTAGAGCCAGAAGGTAGAGTATAGAAATAAAGAAATATCTATACGACCTTTGAAATGACATATCCATTTGAAACCCAATGGTTACATTCTTCCCACATCTAAAATCTTGAGAACAGGATTCATTATTCAATTCAGCTTATTCTTTCTTTATTCAAACATGTTCACGTACCTGAATAAAATCAGCATGAGGGAAAGTCTGAAGAAAGTCTAGAATCATTTTCTTGCTAGTAGGCGCTGCTCCACATGAGACTTGCTTCAAACTCCTCCACTCACAATCACTATCACTCTATACTCTCACCAAGGCGATCAATATTGGAGGAACAACAGGTAAGAACCATTGTAATGCCAAAATTCATCAATTAAAATCTTCAAGCTTGAAAAGTTAGATGACTAAAAAAAAAAAAGGAAAAAGAAAAGAAAGAAAGAAAAAGTTAGTGATGACGGCCTTCATCCACTAACCCAACTACCACTGAAGCTCAGTCTAGCCAAAAGAAAAACAAAATCGTACTAAAATTCATGCCAATAAATTCTTCAAGCTTGAAACACGAGTGTTAACTGCTCTACTACCCTACCCATGTTTCAAAAACGAAGTAGAGTTCAATGTAGCTTTGGTTCATTACCAAAAGATCTGTGTTTTTTTTCCAAAAATCTGAAGAATACTCGTTTCCGAAAACTGACCCTTCACTAGGGACTGAGACAACTTCAATCCCATTGACAAATGTGACTGAGTTGTGAAACGAAATAATGGTCAGGATCAAAGTATCAGAGGTCACATTGACTACATACTCCTTAAAAGGATAAGAACCATTGTAGTTCTTGAAAGTGAAGTTGTTCAAGAGAACAAAATTTTCTGTGACAACCATTATAGAGGCAGATTGAAGATTGTAGCCAGAATCAGGAAGAGGGTAGAAATAGAGGCGGACCCAGTGTCGGCCCTGTCTCTGGAATTTAAATTTGTAGGAGCTATAGTGAGGAAAAATCGGACAGATTGGTAGATTGGAGATGGGACACTAGAATTAGAGGTAGCAAATGAAGTATTTTCCTGTCTTTCTAGAATAAATGAAGATTGTCCTGAATCAGGAACAAAATTCTGACCTTGGAATTTGACATTTTGCATAGATCCACAAGCAACCAAGTAGCTATCAGCTAGAATGAATGTAGCAGAGGGGCCGTGGAATTTAAACCCAACAAAAACAACATCAAGAACCAGAGGAAGCCAGTCCAGCTTCATCTTCACCATTTTCGGTAAATCAAACACATAAAGCCCCAAAAAGAAAATTGCTAGACTTATAAACCTTGTTCCCCAAATCTGCAATCTTAATCTCTTGCACTCCAAATCATAAGTTGCTCAAGTTCAAATCAAATGCTAAAAACCCAATTCCCAGTGAGCTGAGTATTGAACTTTCAAAGCACCACAATCTGAGGAACCAAAATTTCAAAACCCCAAATTTACCAAAGCCATGTCATTAAACAACTCAAAATTTTAGAACCCAACTTCCCCAGAACCATGAAATTGCATATTCACATAATCAATCAGTTTCCCATCCAGAGAACTTCCATTGGACATAGAAGAGATAAGAAAGAAAAAACTAAGTCAACTAAGATGATGAGGGTAAACAGTATTACTAAACCCAGTCCAAAACACTTTTTTTTTATAAATTTAATTTCCAAACACAGACCATATGGGATAGTTTTCCAGTAAACTTACCTCTCAGAATCTAAAATCGTTTTGTTTTGACATTGAGTGATTGGGGTTGGATCATAGAGAAAGCCCAATTGAGATTATATCAAATAATACTATGAGACTTATACCTTGAAACTTTTCTGTAGCTTAAGCAACTTTTTCCATTTGCAGAGAAGCATATAACTCATATTAGCAAAAATAAAACTTAAATCACCTTCATTAAAGCACCTCTTCTTTGCTGATATTCTAGTTATGTTTTGACACTCATTAAATCACCTCCTCTTCCTCATCGTCCTGCTTGCATTTGCGCAGAGTATGAGTCCCAACTCCATTAAAGCGCCTTGGGAACGTTGCTGCAAATGCTCAAAACAGATCCAAAATGAAAGCCCTAAAAACGTAGACTATTAGACATGCGGACACCGAGAGAGAAAGAGAGAGGGTTAGAGACTGGCAAACATAACCAGAGTTTCATGGGATTAAGTTAAAGGTTTCAATTTCTGGTGGAATACTCACCGGTCGCCAGACAATGACAAAGCCAGAACACCATAGATTGAAAGCCCTAAAAACATATATTTGTGGTGGAGTATAGACAGTGTTTTAAACGCCGTCTATGTTGTTTTTGCAGTGTTTTGAAAACACTGTTTACATTGTTTTTGCAGAAGAATTTACAACAAGATTTTAAAAACGCTGTATAAACCTTTATATATAGCATTTTTAAAAACACTGTCTATATATATTTCTACAGTGTTTAAAAGATGTTGTTTATATCATTTACCACATTTAACAGTGTTTTTCCAATGAAAACGCTATATAATATTATACCTTTTACGGTGTTTGTACAAAAACACTGTCTAAAGTACGTTGTTAAAAACCATTTTTGTTGTAGTGCCTTGGATATGAGGCCAAAGTGAGTGCCGTCATAAACTGGGTGTTGGGATGTTGGCTGTGGTGCATGGTGGAATGTTATGATCCTAAAGGTTATTGAGCCTTGCATAACACATTCCATCAATCTTGAGGACTTTGGCATATTGGTTAAGTTCGTAACCAATTAATGTCAATTACTTTCCTAAGTTTAAGAAGTTTGAAATTGATATATCACTGAATGGTTTTGGAGAGTGTGATTGACTGTTATTAACCAAGGAAAAAAGGAATATAAACTTCCCTTGGGCATCAATAAAACTCTTAATAGAAATCAATGCTATTTTTGTTTCTTTAATCCCTAAAACTACTGATGCTTCTAGCTTTAATTATAGACTAATTTATCTTTGCCATTTTATTTTTGTATAAATTCATCACTAAGATCTTGGCTAATTGGTTGAAGAAAGTGATAAATTTCTTGGTTCAGAATAATCAAACTACTTTCATTGAAGGAAGGTCCATAATTGAGAATATTTTTCTTTGTCATGAGGTGGTAAGAGGTTTTGAAAGATGTAATCACCCTCCTTCGATGATTTTGAAGATTGATCTAAAAAAGGCCTATCACTTTGTCTCTTGGGAGTGCATAAGGCTGATTCTAGAAAAAATGAATTTCCCCATTAAATTCATTAATTGGATAGTGGAGTGCATATCAAACCCAAAATTCTCTATCTTGATTAAAGGCAATCCAACTAGGTTTTTTCAGAGCAACAAAGGCATCAGACAAGGTGACCTTATTTCCCCCCTTTTGTTTTTCCTAGTTATGGAGATTTTTTCTTCAACGTTTGAAATAGAAATCTCTGCAAGTACTATTTATCTTATTCCTAAATGTAAAGAAACTGATTTATCTCACTTAATTTTTGCAGATGACTTGATGATCTTTACTAAAATGGAGGAAAACTCTCCAAGGACTGTGGTGTAGTTTTGCTTGCCTTTTCTAAAATTTCCGAGCTGTAGGTGAACAATGGTAAGTCTATCCAAAATTTTTCTATCAAAGAAACCATTAGGGAGGAAACTATGCATGGGAGTATAGGCTTTCAGATTGGGTGACTCCTAATCAAATATCTTAGTGTTCCTCTTGTCATGAGAAAGCAGACATATAAAGATTGTTTGCTAATTATTGATAGACTGAAGAAAAGATTGGTAGGGTGGAATGCTAGACCTCTTTCCAATGCTAGCCGGTTGGTTCTCATCAAATTTTGTTCTTCAGGATTGCTATATATACTGGGCTACATTTTTGGTTTGCTTGGAAGAATTATTAGATCGATGAATCGGTCTTTGAAAAATTTCTTTGGGCTGGACCTGACCTCTCCAAAAACTTCACACCATTCCTTGGGATTCAGTTTGTAAACCATATGAAGAAGGTGGACTCAATATAAGGAGGGTTAAAGATATGAATACTACATGTGTGTTAAAGCAACTTTGGTGGATTGTATCAAAGAAGGACAACCTTTGCGTCAAATGGATACATGAGAAATATCTGAAGCATGACTCTATCTAGACAAGACATTTCCCAGTATATTGTTTGTGGTCTCTGAAAAAAATTGTAAAACTCAAGGATTGGATGAAACCTTTTGTCATTACTTGAATCGGTAAGGGTCAAGATAATGGCTTGACAGGTGGCACCCAGATGGTATCTTAGTCAAAGCTTATGGTGAAAATATTAGGCATGAAGCTGGCCTGAGTAGATGGTGTCTTGTATCTGATGTGTTGCATGAAGGCCAATGGAATCTACCTCCAAAGTTGTCTACAAGGATAAGGAATATTTGGGTTCTTTGAATTTAATTGATAGATATGTTGAATTATGAAGATCGGGATAAAGTTATCTAGACTGGCAACTTAACTAAAGATTTTACTTCGAAATCTGCATGGCTTTTACTCTGAAACCCCGTTCCTAAAGTTCATTGGCATGATGCCATTTGGTTTGCTAACAACATTCCAAAGAACAGTTTTGTGGTTTGGAGGGTTATGACCCAAAGGCTTCTTACTTAAAGTCGTCTATGTAGGCTTAATATCCTTTTATATCTCAATGCACTTTTTGCTAGAACAATGCTGAATCTTTGGACCACCTCTTCTATCAATGTGAGTATAATAAGTTCATCTGGATGGTTTTACTTAAATATTTAACTTCCTTTCAGAGACGGGTTCACATTGCTCTTTCTGAATGTAAATGGATTGAGCGTTTCTTCAAAGGAAAGGGTGTTGAAACAAGAATTGTTAAATTAGCTTTTAATGCTACTCTGTACAATATTTGAGGGAAAGGAATTTGAGAAGATTTGAGAATAAAAGCTAACCTAGAGAAAGAATTGTGGAGAACATTCATTTTGAAGTTCATACTAAAATCAGAAAAGAGAATGCCATGTAAACTAATGATCTTTTATATACTTTTATTTTCAATAAATGGGAAGTGCAGGTGGTAGGGCTACGGAATTAAGTTAGGATGTATTAATGGTCCCCTCCTAGAACTGGATGTTGGTCTCTCTCCAATGATGGATCCTTGACTTTAGATCGAGTTGGTTATGGTGGTCTTCTAAGAGATGAAACATGAGAAACTTTATTTACATATTCTAGAATGGTGATGCATCTAATATTATTTGGGTGGAGTTATATGGGTTACTAAGAGGTCTTTCTCTTGCTATGCAGTATGGATGTAAGAAACTTTAAATAAGTATGGATTCCAAAATTGGGGTCGACATTATCTAGTCCTTGGAGAACTATTTGCTTATCAAAATGATTTTTAAGTCTTTGTCTTACCTAGAGAATTTTGAGATTAAGCATAATTGGAGGGAAGCTAATCAACCTATGGACATCCTTGCAACCATGTGTCCGTCTTTTGAGAAAGAAATTTTATTTCCAAATGAGTTTCGTACAAATCTCAAAGATGCAATCTTGAGGGATGCTTCTTCATGTATATATACAAGATTGTCATTCCTTTTTCGTGATCAATAAATTTTTACTTACCTAAAAAAATTAAAATGATTGTTGAAATATAATTAGTATATTAATTCATCCCTCTCTTATCACCTTAGGGTTTTATGAGAGAATTAATTAATTTATTTAAGATGGTGTTAGAGTAGGTTTTAGGTTGAGAGTTCAAAACCCCTGTGGACACAGTTATTCACCCAAGTTGTGCAACTAATTTCCCCTTCTAGTGCCTAAGTGTGCGTGCTGTATCTAGGAATCTTCCTAAGGAGGAGTGTTGTAGTTAAGTATATGAACTCTAACCTCTCCTAAGACCTGAGGGATAGAGGTTAGACTTAATATGCTTGATATATTTCAACTCTCTCTCTCTCTCTCTCTCTCTCAGGAGGGACACTCCTGGAAAATGAACATGGGGGAGCTAGGTGTGAGTCCATAGAGTATGCATACATGTGCATAGATCCCGAGAGAATAATTGCATCCATGGGGAGATTTGAATTCGTGACCTAAGACCTGCTCTGATACCATTTTAAGTAAGGGGTTTTAGGATAGGTTTGAATTAATATATTTCAACAATGGTAACAACCATTTGTTTAGTTAAAGGAAAACCCTAAAACAAGAGATTTGCAAGCATGTCCATTGAATATGTCCTAATGCTTTGATTGTGCAGACAAGCTAGGTGAAATGTTGAAGGATTTTTGGTTGCCAGAGGGATCATGGTGTGATGATGGGTGCCATGATTACAAGAGCAAGAGTAAAGGAAAAGTTTTGGAGGAATTATTCTTAGCATATGCTACTACTTTCATGAAATATCTGAATCTAAAGTTTGAATGAGGCAATATAAAGCCGGTAGGAAGGCCAAGAAAAAATCTACCATTGAATGATGGAGGCAAGGAATGTGTGAGTGTAAAGAAAAATGACAATGTGGTTCTGCTTTGGTAGAGAGAAGGGACAAGTACAGAGTTGTGCTGCTTTCCGCCAAAGGAGAATTGCCCTCCCATTCACCTACGGTTGTCTACCAGAATTGTCACATACCACCAACAAATACCAACATTCATTTTTAATGATGTCAAAATGAAACTTGTTTTTTATTTTCAAAGTATGTTCTTTGCTCCATTGGTAGTCAAAGCATATCAATGCCTCACAAGAGATCTGATTTGTGGAATGGAATGTCTTATAATGAAGGATCTTAGGCAAAGACTCGATTAATTGAAATTCAAGTTTAGACAAGTTTAGAGCATGCCAACAAAACTATATTATGAGAGACTACAACTATGTCATGCGTATGACCATGCAACTTGTCATATCTTGCAAAGTATAAGTTATTGTTCTTGAAGTAGACTACAATTTCTTTAACATATTTGAGCGTTCATGCAGTTGAGTTCTATATGTGGGAATGCTTTTATTTTGATGGACTGCCATATTGTCCGGCTACAAACAAAAAAAGGTTCCCCACTTATCTAAAAAAAAAAGGTACCCCATTAATTAAGACCATAAGCTTGTTCTTGTGTCCATCCAATAGTTATAGATGTATTAGGAAAGACAATGTGCTAGGAAACCACTGCATCAAGCAACCACATCATATAAACTAGGCTAGAGGATATCCTTCAAATCTTGCATATTAGGAATGGATGATCAAGCCACCACATCTCTTAAAGTTGTGCTTCTTTGTATTTCATTCTTTCCTTCATTTAGGAACCCTAGGAGTTGGGGTCTTTATGAACTTTGTATTATAAATACATGTACACAACAATGAATACAAGAAAGTGAAATCATTCACCGATTCAATTTTTGTCATGGTATCAGAGCTAGTTGTGCATTTTGTTCTTTGATATTCTCATATTGTTTTGGAAGCTCTAGGAAAAAGGATTGTCTAGCCAATCTAACTCTGTTCACTACTATTTCTTGCTTCCTCTTTTGCACAATTACCTTGACAAAATATACTTTCACCTGTTCTTGCATATTCTTATTTGCATGGTCATTCAATTACTTTTTCTTCATTTCATTATATTATTTTTCAATATGTTGGGCCCTAGAAGTGTCTCTAACAAATCAAGCAAAGTTAATGACTCCAACAACCCACTCTTAACTGTTAACCGATGAAAAATATTTCACTTGGAGTAAAGTTATGGATATGACACTTAGTGCCAAAAATAAAGTTAGCTTTATTGATGGTTCCGTTAAGAAGTATACCAACCAGAATGATCTAGATTTTCATCAATGGATATGTTGCCACAACATGATAATTTCTTAGATTATCAACTCTTTTATCTAAAAAATTTGCAGCCAATGTCATCTACACTGAAACTTTTTATGAGGTATGGAATGACCTTAAAAACAGTTTTTCCCAAGTTAATACACCTCCTATTTTTCAAATACATAGAGATTATTTCTCTTCATCAAGAACACATGTCTGTGATTGGTTATTTCACTTGTCTAAGGTTTTTGGGAAGAATTTTCTGCTTTTTGTCCTCTTCCTTCCTATTCTTGTGGAGCATTAAAAGTTTTGGTTGAATACCAACAACATGAGAAGATAATGAAAATTTTAATGGGATTAAATGAATTTTATAGTGTTGTTCGTGGACATATATTACTCATGGATCCATTGCCCTCTATTGATTAGATCCTTTCTCTTGTATAACATGAAGAGAAACAATGAGATTTTTTCGTCGCAAGTACACAGGTTTTTGAACTTGTAGTCTTAGTCATCAAGGTCAATCATAATCAAAACTCTGGACAAGACTAATGTGATTATTGAAATTCATCCTACAAAAAATGGAAAATGAGGCAAACGAGAGAGACATACTTGTGATCATTATGGTTGGGTTTTCTATACAATTGACAAGTGTTATATCCTCCATGGATATCCTCTTTGTTACCATCTTTACAAAGAGAACACACAAAGTGTTGCGAATTAGGTAACAACCTTGACTAATCAAATGATGCATTCAAAATCATCTTCTAATGTCTTCCCTTTCACTATTGAACAATGTCTCTAACTGCTAGCTTTAATCAATAAGCCATAAGTTCTAGTAAATCAAGTAGGTAGTAGCCATCTTACTACAAATCTATTAGGTATATCCTTAAGCCTATCTTCTTGTCACACATCATGGATTATTGATAATGGTGTTACTAAGCACATAGTTAGTTCAACATCCTTTCTCATTTTCATTACTTCCACTGGCATCTCAAGTTAAACTTCCTGATTGAAAGAATGCCCTTGTTACACACATTGGTACACTTGCATTGACCCTTCATTGATTTTTTGGGACACCCTTTGTGTACAATCGTTTAATTTTAATCTCATTTGTGTTAGTAAACTTACCTATGCCTCTAATCATTCCCTAATTTTTATTATTGAATTCTTACCTTATCTAGGACCTTTCTTCAAGGATGATGAATGGACCAGGTAGAGAGTGGGACGGTTTATATACCATTTTTCAGTTTCAATTGCCTCTACATGTTCAGTTTGCTTAAATTTTGTCATTGATATTTGACATTGTTTTTTAGATCATTTATCTATTAATTGTTTTTATTTTCTTTTACATTATGTTCTTGAAATTTATATTTCAAAAATTAATCATTGTTTCGTTTGATCCCTCTTTAAGAAAACCCATTTACCATTTCCAACAAGTCCTATCACTACAGTATCTCATTTTGAAATAATTCACTATGACATATGGGTCAGATATCACATTACATCAGTAAATGGGGCATGATATTTTCTTACCATTGTTGATGATTATACTCGCATGACATGGGTGTATCTTATGACACAAGTTTAACATTTGGTTTCTTCTTAAATCATTTATTAAGTTAATTGCAACCCAATTTGACCAAGGGGTGAAACAAATTCGGATTGATAATGAAATTAAATTTGATATGGCTTATTTCTTTCATGAGCATGGAATCATACATCAATGTAGTTGTGTTGTGACTCCACAACAAAATGGTGTAGTGGAACACAAACACCGTCATCTTCTCTTGTTACAAGAGCTTTACACTTCCGAGCAAGCCTACCAATCAAATTTTGTGGGGAATGTGTTTGACTACAACATACTTAATTAATCACACCCTATTTTTCATTCTTTTAGGACATACTCAAGAAAAATTGTTCCAAACTAAACCATTTTATTCTCATTTGAAAGTTTTTGATTGTCTTTGGTATGCTTCAATTCATGCTTTTGCACGCACAAAATTTGATCCACATGCAAAACAATGTATTTTTCTTAGATATCCATATAGGGAAAAAAGATATAAGGTATATGATTTAGAAAATCAATCAGTATTTGTTCTCATGACATTACTTTTCATGAACATATATTTCCATTCTATGATAAGAAGTACAATATTAATTCATCCATTGTTCTTCCCTTACATGTTGAAAAATATACCGAATCTTCAGCCCTCCTTTCTCCCACCAATAATCCTTCACTACCCACATCGCTAGCCTCACCACGACCATGGCATTCTACTCATCCTTCCAATAAGATTTCCTAGAAAGAAAAGAGATTAGGTGATAGAAATATAGAAGTCATTCAAAGAAAATTACTTAGAGAGATTTGGCGCCACACACACACACACACACACACGCGCGTGCGCACACACACAAAATTGGCACAATGAAAACCACCCTAATATACTATGTGATGAGATATAGGTCCCACCACTCACAATCAATGTAATAAAGAAGATCTCAACAGTAGAGAAATCAACAAGAACATACACACGATAAGGGTTTAATGTAGTTCAACTCTTTGGCTTTCGTCTACAGGGTTATGTTCTTTCATCACTATAAACCAGAATTACAAATTACAATTAAATGGGCATTTTCTTTTTCTCATCTCAATCCCATGAACTAAGAAAATCAAGAACCTATTATGCCCATAACTCTCTCTAAACAATAAAGAACACCCTCTTCACCTTCTTTGCAACGTAGAGAAGATTCTGTTTCTCTCTCTTTGAATGAACCCCCTTTTGTTATATTCGAGGAGAGAACCTTAGAGAAGAAAATTCAAAACAACCTCATCAATTTCTCTTAAGAAACTCTCTTATTTCTTATATTTCATTTTATGTGATGTGTAGATGATATGCATATTGTGTTAGTATGGTTGTTTCTTGATGTGGGATGTCTATAGAAGTGCTTCATTAGGTGCCCCTAAACATGGGATTTATTCTCTATAAGCCATTATCAACAACTATGTTACCAAATTGTTTTATATCATTTGCTTTCACTTTCGTGTTGTATTTTGTTTTTGTTCGGATCTTGGGAATCGAGGGTGCATTCAGGATTGGGGCACTACAAAAGCTAACACCATTGAAATTACTTTTGTGGAAAATGTATGTGTTGGAATTAATTACAAGTCAAGACTCATCATTTCATTGATGGTACAATTTCAATGACAAGGAGAAAAAGACTACATCTAATTAATTTTATATCCAATTGAGAAGATCTGACAGACAACTCTTGGGATGGATTACAAAATTATCTGAAGATGTTTTCGGTCTAGTTTATGGATTAGACACTATGGTAGATGTGTGGAAGTCTCTAGAGTCCTTGGAACAAGACTGATAGGAAAAAGAGTTTTAATTCATCTAACCATTGTAATGTATACTTGTAAAAACCTAAAAGTGCGCATGAATGTCAATATGATATGACACTCGCCACACTCTTGTCGGTGAATGAAAATTCGTTGTATCATTCGCCCAGCAATTAGAGGAGTTCAAGTATTCACTTTCGCCCTAAAAGTGTGTGCGAATGCACTGTTCACATTTTGCGTATTGTGGAAACCAAAAACTAAAATATGAGTTTATCTCTTCCCGGAGTGGTTATTTTGGAAAGCCACGACTCTTGTGAGTCCCCTAACTGCCCAAAAGAGGGAAAATGTAGATTCTCACATAGAATAATCACCTAAATCCCTGCGATAAGATTTGAAGAATCCCACTCAAACATAAACGATATGGAAGAGATAAAGTTCTTCCTAAATAAGGACTCTTCTCTAACTCGTGTCTGGTGCCTATAAGTATCAATATGCACACACGAGAAGAGAGACACATAAGAGAAATAGACAAATAGAGAGAGAGAAGGAGTTTAGAAGTTGAAGAAACTCTGAAGACTCATCATATGGCAAGCTGCGCCTACTCATTAAAGATTTGCAAGTTACCTCTCTTCCAAAAGAGGAGAGAGGACGTCCATTATACCTCTGCCATCTCCCTGAGGAAGACATCATAGGAAGCTTAAGGATGAATCAAACTATGGATAGGTAAACCTATTAGTGTATGAGCAAGTGTAATCATATTTATATAAAAGAATATCATCTTATTTTCGCCTCTCTTCTTTATATTCTTGCAATTCTATTTTATAATACAAGTCGAGAAACTTGGAGTTAATCAGAGGTTGGCTGTGCTAAACGGCTATAATTAACAAGTCTATAAGACTTGGAGTTTTAGTCCCCACTCACAAAATAATAAACTAGCCTATAAAAACGGCTAGGTAATTTGTTCAATGAATTTTGCCTCATAAAAACGGCTTGAAATTTGTGTTAAAATTTTTGGCATGCCCGGTGGGACTAAACTTTCCTCTCATATCTCTTTAAGTTCCATTGTATTAATGGGTTTTTCTTGTTTTCATAGGTATCTTAATGGAGTTGTAGCTGTGGAACCCTTTGCTGGTTCACTACAAGCCCCAAGGAAGACATGGGTTGAGGTTTTGATCTCGTCACCACTATCCACCCATATGGTTGAGGCTTCCGTCTCCCATAGCTCACATATGGTTGAGGCTTCGGTCTCCCACAACCCACATTTGGTTGAGGCTTCGGTCTCCCAAAACTCACTTGTGGTTGAGGCTATGGTCTCCCAACAGAAGGTTGAGGCTTCCATCTCCTTTACCTCATTAGGGGTTGAGGCTTCGGTCTCTCCTCGGGTAGTGGCAACATTACTTGTATCAGTTAAAAATGGTAATTTTAATGTTAAACGAAGAGGTTATGCCCCTCAAGTCACTTCACATAAAGTAAGGAAACAATGGATACCTAAAACTAAGCTTAACCTTCGCTTCAAGGCCATTGAAACCTCTAGAAAAGGACAAAACACTGTCTCGGGTAAGGGTCCAGAATCCCATTCGCCATGGATAAAATGCGTAAATGAAGTTGAATATTCATATTCACCAGAGCCTATACATGCGAATGATGTGAAAAATTCTCATTTGCAGGGAAACACTCATAGACGCAGACAACATTCAGCAAGAAAAAGGGGAAAGGCTTAGGCTTTCAAGTCTGAAACTAACTTCACTCGCCAAGAGGTAGTCCCAGCCAGTGACTCTTCTTCACTCGCAAATCCTTTTATGCAAGCACCCGTGGCAAATGAGAATGAACTTTCACATTCGTGCAAAAATGTGAGTTCCAGGTAGCAAAGACATTCGTGCAATGTGGTTGTGGTGAATGAGCAGAAGGCCCTCACATTCACGCACAATCATTATGAAGAAAAGTCTTATTCATGCACACCTGTGGGCACAAGGCAAAATTTCCATTCGCCACCAAGGAACCAGGATTTGACTACAGTACATATCACTCTCATAGGAGTTCTCACAATGCTCAAGGACTATATAAAACAACAAGTTATCAATCAGGTTGGGGTATTTATGCCATCTGTCCATAAAGGAAACTTGCACCATAAGGAAAAAAAATCTAAGACAGGAACCACTAGAAGTCACACTTTACAGAGAGACTTGCAATAGGGTGATATGGCCACCCAAATCCCACCTATACGGCGCTATCGGCAGAATAATGAAGCAAGGGTAGAGTTTACGAACTCAATGTTGTTTACCTGATTTAAACCACTCAGGGGGCTCAAAGAAAGCAAACCACAAAAAAGAAGGAGGGTGTTATCCCCTGAACAAAAGTGGAAAAGGAACATTGTTCAAAGATAAAGGGGCAGAGCACATAAGTTTTTCCACGAGCAACCAGAGGTGGGGGATATGCAAATCTATGCAATGCCACCATGGGCACACCCACAAAGGGGTGACCCTTCCTTGCCCTCTTATACCAAAGACAGTTCGAGTTATACACCCTACATCGGCAAGGGTAAAATATTTGGGCCTACTCATAATTCCCAAGTAGCAGCAATGTTCATTGGAGTAAAGAAAGACGCCTCTGCCAATACCCCTAGTTTTTTTGGGTCACGACCACGAGCCTTTAACTCTATTGGTATGATGACCAGAAGTCAACTGGTAGCAAGTGCTAGAATGGCCAGAATTTCTTCAAGAGGACTGCCAACTATTGGGAGGGATCATGTAGCCTCTCCCATTATGTTTCATCATGAGGATAGTCCTTATACTATACACAGGACTGTCATGACAGTCAATGTTACCTCTACTTCACAAGGACTTGAGGTGACAATAGTAGGGTTAAGAGGAAGTCAAGATTCACCTATCGACCCCACAATAAATGTAGAAAATGTAGATGTCAGGGAGTACTATTCTAACTCTAAAGGGGAACACACTACAACTGCAGAATGGTGAACCACCCTTATATGGACCCACACCTCCTTGGACATATGGTTACAATGCATATGCACAGCTTCCTTACATGCAATAGGGACCGTACGTGCATCCAATTGTACCCATGATGGACCCTAATTATATATGGGCAATGATGATCGAGATGCTCAATGAGTACAAACAGCAGGAAACCATGAGTACATATACAATCGGGAAGCCATATCCCCCACATGTGGACATGGTACCCTTTTCGCCAAAATATTTTTAGCCTCATTTTAACACATTCAATGAATTGACATGTCCTAAACAACATGTTGCTCACTTTGAGTCGTGATGCAGTGCCATTGCTCAACAAGGTGATTTTTTGTTAAAACTATTTATCCACTCTTTAGATTGGGCTGCTTTTATATGGTACTCAAACCTGAAACCCTATTCTATTTTAGATTGGGAGTCAATGAAACAAGCATTTGTATAATAGTTTTACGGTACTTATAGGCCTGTGAAACTATATGAATTGACTAATGAAAGATAATAAGACAATGAGTCAGTGGTGGACTTCATTAATAGATGAAAGAATTGACTAATGTCTTATGCTTGTGAGAATGTGCCTCATCTCAAAACACTTCTTGAGATGTGTCTATAGAACATAGCCTTTGAGCTTTCTCTCCATCTTACTGCACATAAGTATTCTAGGTTCAATGACTTGATATCCAAGGTGTCAGCTCTGGAAAGAAGATTGCTAGACCACAAAAGTGAGAGGAAAGGGAAAATGGTGATTAGCAAGATGGAATCTATCATGGTCAACACTAAAAAGTTGCCTACTAAATTGAAAGTTAAACACACTGTAGAAACAACTAAGTCGACAGAGCAAGAAGCTCCCCCTAGGAGGCCAAGCATGAAGAAACGCCAGGAGAAAGATTATACATTCCATCCAAAGGACTTAGAGAGCTTCTTTAGACAACCAATCGAATCTCAGGATATCATACTTTCTGCGCCAAAGAGACTTGTAGAGGCTGATAAAGTTAATGACCCAAAATATTGCAAGTATCACCACATTTTGGGTCATACATTGCAAGACTGTTTTGTGTTTAAAGACAAGCTATAAGAATTAATTAACAAGAACACTATAGAGTTAAATGCCAGAATTAAGGGCTATAACCACTAATGCTGTCTTTGTTGATGAGGATATGGTCGACCTCATGAGTCCTCAAGACAATGAGGACGACAATAATGTTGAGGGCAATTGGGTCACATTTAAAAACAAGATGACACATAAAAGAAGGCTCCATGCCCTTAAAACAGGATCACAACAAACACATAGCCCTCCTGAGCGTGCTTGAAAAAGGCCTCTTCGCTTGAAAGAAGTAACTAAGAAAGAGAAGGCCTCTGAAACTGAGGCCCCTATACCATTGCTCTATGAGGACAACTTATTAGAACAACCTCTATAAATGCCTGTTAGATTGGAAGAGTTTATGCTTGAGGATTTCCTCCAATCTTCTGTTGTCACTTGCAATATGGCTTCGATTGCTTGTGCTGGTAATCCCCACCTACGTAGAGAATCACATCCAACAACAACACTTCGTGGATCAACAATAATGATCAATTAGTTGTAGAACAGTTTGATATACCAAGATCACCATAAATAAGTAATTATTCCTAGGGTAGCATATAGATATTACACTAGTGGCATCTTCATTGCATTAGCGGGTTTCATACAAGACCCTCTATTACGGTTTGCCAAAATTACCTGTTTACCTATGACACCCTAGAAACATACATATTTCTGGAATGTGTTAACCAAATTCAGGCGACGGGCTTTTCCTTGTCGTCGAGCTATATATTTTGAGGTATTTCCGCCTGGCTTTGAGGTTCCATTGTTCGCCACTTTCTCAAATAAAACCTATCAATGCCTATATTGTCATCTGTTTAAGTTCATGATATCATGTAGAGAGGTAATGCATAATGAAAAATTGCTATTTCTATTGTTTCCACTCTCCTTGGACAGTCCACCATTGGATTGGTATATGGATTTAGCGCCACAAAGTATACCTTCTTGAGGCCACTTGATTGAAATGTTCATCCATGAGTTTATGAGGCCAAGCATGGAACTATATGATCCCTGAAATATGGATCCCTTGAGACAACCCCCTCAACAGTAGACATATGAGGAATTTGAGGGCACCTCTGATCAGATTTTTGCACAATTACTGGATTCTTGACTATTCGGCAAAACAAGGCAACCTATCAGACATGAGGTATACCTTACCCAATTCCCAAAGGACTATCAGCTCCCTGTGCTCACACTAAACACAAGAGATGGGGATTCCCATTTCCACACCACCTGTTTCTTCCAAGAAATTAGTTTGCTAGCCACTGCCCATAATCTATTGGTGCAGCTTTTTCCAATTTCTTTGGACTCACATGCTTTTGACTGATACTTGACTCTACCATCATGCTATGTTTCTTCATGGTTAATGCTCGTTGATCATTTTTATCTCCGACAAAGGGTATACAGACATGATCTCCAATATATATAGAGTGTGGTGCATTTCCTATCGCAAGACCAATGGGATGTCGACATGAATGCCAGTGACTACTCGACTTTGGCTGATGAAGATGATGATGCCCCAAATCTATGGCAAACCCAATGTTGTGATTTAGCCTTACAAAATATACCACCCTCGATGACTGACTCAAATAGCTCTAGTGACGATGATTCTAGTTTTGCCTCTACATTTTAGAATTTCTCTGAGGATGGGATGTTTACCCACCCCAAGTAGGTGCTTGCAATGTTACCAAACTTAAAATCACTACCTTGGTAGAGGGACATCAACCACACTCCCAATATGTCAACTAGGTGAAGCTACGATTTGGGAAACAGATTTTACCGCGAGGTCCTATAGCTAACCAACAAGGTGATGTAATGAAAAAGATAGCTATGAAAGCCGAACACAGTAAAGCCATCAAGAAGGCAGAAAACCCCATCCCATATGATGTGATGGCACATTTGAAGAAGATCCCATCATTGTTAACTGTTTATGATGCTCTCCGTATATCACCAGAGCTCAAGGCTTCTATGATCTATCCATTAACTCACCCAGATGAGTTTGCTATAAATGACGAGATCGGCCGAGCTTTGTGGCAGACGGCAACAAGAGAAGGATTGTGTATGCCTACAGTCACTTTTGAAGACATTGATTGGTATTCCAATGATCCTAACCATAATAAATCGTTATTCATTACTGGTTCTATTGGTAATCAGCCTATATCGAGAGTAATAATCGATGGCAGTTCAGCGGTCAACATACTTCTGGCAAAAACCTTGAACTATCTGGGAGTAGACCCATCTCAGCTCCAGCCAAGTACACTTATCATCCAAGGCTTTAATCAACATGAGCAGCATCCTCTCGGTTTTTTCAGGCTAAGGACAAAGTTTGGCCACATAGAAGACTGGACCACTTTCTACATAATTGATGTAGACACTGCTTACAACTCCTTCATAGGTCAGCCATGGATGCACAAGTTCCAAGTGGTTCCCTCAAAGTATCACCAGTGCATTAAGTACCCTTGGCAAGATACTAGGGCACCATAATAGCTGATAATAATCCCTTCTAAATGGCGGATGCTTACTTCACCTATGCCATATATTATTAAAAGACTAATACCCAGGAAATCTCAATGAGGAACAATGAAAGCAGATTCAAACCTCGAAAGCTTAAGGTAAAGCACGACATCAAAACTATTAAGGACAAACCTACGTTGTTGCCTGATTTAGTAGCACGAGATTTTGTCCTTATGCTAGCACATTTATCAGGAACGCGGGTAAATCCTTATTGGATACCTTCCATTTTTCTACCTGAAGGCCCTATCTAGTTTACCAACCATTCATGTCCTACATCAGAAAGAGATCTTAAAGACCCAGACAGTCTATTGCCACATATGAAGTTGGCTCCTTAGCTGCTCCAGAACTTCGACGTTGACCAGTAGGGGAAATGGAAGAATTCCTACAAGGGAAATGAAGTTCTAAAGCAATAGTTTGAGCGTTTAGTCCTCTATTTCAAGATTTATCATGGGGTTAGTAATGCCCCTCCTCCAGAACTCAAAGATGGAGGTTAAGCAATAGTAGATGACTTGATTGGGGTGAATCTAGGAATAGAGGATGACTTTTGCCCCACTTTCATTAGTGTACATCTCTCCTTAAAAGAACAGACACAGTATATAGAATTTCTAAGGCAGAACCAAGATGTGTTCGCTTGGAATTACTTTGAAATGCCAAGACTAGACCCCAACGTGGTTGTTCATCACCTCGCCATTAACCCATCTCAGTGGCTTATTAAACAACATCCCTGTAAAGCCAAGCATGATATCGCCGATAAGATAGAGGGTGAAGTAGAAAAGCTACTTAAAGCTAGGTTCATTCATAAGGTCCGATACCCAAAATGGCTCGCTAATATCATGCCTGTACAGAAGAAGAATGTTTAGATTAGGGTGTGCATTGATTATAGGGATCTCAATAGTGCATGCCCAAAGGATGACTTCTCTCTACCACTCATAGAGCTGTTGGTAGTGCCACCACGGGGTATGAAGCTCTCTTCTTCATGGACTGTTATTCAGGATATTTTCAAATCCAAATGACTCTAGAAGATGAAGAGGCTACTACATTTTGTATGCCAATTGAGATATTTTGTTACAGGGTCATGCCCTTCAACCTAAAGAATGCCGATGCCACCTATCAGAGGGCAATGACCTACATATTCAAGGATCTGTTACATGATGTAGTCGAATGCTATGTTGATGATTTCGTCATAAAAACAAAACTTAAGCAACATCACATTAACGATCTTGTGGGCATTTCTGAAAAGGTTCGCGACCCACTTCGGGGTGTTTAGAGTCGCCACTAACTCAGGTTTTTATAGACGGGGTTGGACACTTGCCTCCTTTCCAGGGGAAAGGAGGATACATGCTTTTTATGGCTTGGGCTAGGCACTTGGGCCTAGGATTAACTCTCAGACTGGTCTGGTTTTTAGGGATCTAGGTAAGCTGTTTGGTTGCAATTAGGGAAGGTGTTAGGCACCCTAATTACCCAGCTTTTTAGGGTGGCTCCTCTAACCTAGCAATTTCCAAGTGCCAGTAAGCGAAAATGAATAGATAATGTTCTTTTGATTTTTATTGGTCTGGACCACTCCTGTGGTGTGATTATTGTAATTGCACCTGACATAGTCTTTGGTTGCCTACATACTCGATCTTGTGTGGTTTAGTGTTCCTAGGGTTTTGTCAGGATCAAACAACATGTAGTTCTAGGGGTTGGTTGTGTGTTCAATTCTCGATAGTTAAGTACATCTGACTATGAAAGTGAATTGGGTGTTGATCATTTTAGTGTATTTATATACTTACAGAGTACTCATCACTGTTGAAATACATTAGTGAAAGGGGGTCAAGACTATGTTATACTAATGTGAGTATTTTAGGGACCTAATTAGGCTATGGCCAAGTCTCAGGGTTTTTGAGTCGTGAACCAATACGAGATGACCCTAAGGT
This sequence comes from Platanus orientalis, assembly GCA_025762735.1. Classification (NCBI taxonomy): domain Eukaryota; kingdom Viridiplantae; phylum Streptophyta; class Magnoliopsida; order Proteales; family Platanaceae; genus Platanus; species Platanus orientalis. Next base: position 20,069 of record JAOXJP010277173.1, read on the forward strand.
AAGATGGAGACTGTAAAAAGTCGGGAAAGATTGAAAGGTAGTGATTGTGTCGAGTTGCACAGTCGGATCGCGCTAATGTAAACTAGTAAAATTCAAGTGTTAGACATTTAAATATTTGATACTGGGCCTAGTCTATGTACAAAGGCTAGACAAGGGTTTTGGAGGTTGGAACAGGGGTTTCCCATGGTTCTGAAAGTGTGGGGTTTCATCCCCACCTTCTGATTTATCGAAAGGGCTAAAATTAGAATTTCCCAGTTAATACACCTGATCTTCATTTGTACACTTAATCATTAAGTATGCCTGATATTTCATAGTGATGTAACTTTAGATGTATTGTCCCAGATGGACCCCACTTGATGGTTTCAGTAAAATCAGGAATTTGGAAGTCTTTTCTTAAGGGTTTCTAAAGGTCTGTGGGTCTTTTCATACCATGGGGCACATAGGGATAGAAAGATTGGGTTTTTAGGTTAGTACGCCTGAACTTCCTGTACACCCGATCTTTCACAAGAGTGAAAGTTTAGGCGTACTAGCCCAAAGGGACCCCATCTGGAGCTTTAGCAAAATTGAGTTCTAGAATCATCTCTTGAGGTATTTATGAGGTTTTGTAGACTTTTATAGACTTTTGTACTTTCAGGGACAAAACGGTAAAAGTGTTTAGGATGGTACACCTAATCTCAGGCTATACACTTGAACATTGTATATACCTAATCTTTCACAGAAGTGAAAGTTCAGGCGTATTAACCTAAATGGGCCACACTCTGATGTCTTAGTAAAAACCTTCTGTGTCACTTGACACGTGGGGATATCAAAATGGGGTCATTCAGTTTGGTACACCTGATCTCAGGCTATATGCCTAATATTCAGGTACACTTGATCTTTCATAGTAGTAAAAGTTCAGGGGTACTGGTTCTGAATCAGAAACCAGCAACCTATTTTTTGAGATTTTAGGCCACCAAGGGAAGTCCCCTAGGCCTAAGATTTTTCAAGGGATTAGGTCACTACCACAGAGGGTCCTCTGAGAAATCCCAACCTAATTGTATAAGAGGAAACCCCACTTTGAATTTTTCAAAGTGAGGAGGTTATGTGCAAGTTAGCACAAAACTTTGCAACATCTGTGGATTGTGGTGCCCATTCCAAAAGTTACACACATGGGATTTGACCCAAATTTGGTAGAGAACAAATATAGGATGTCATGAAGCTACTATAGAAATTTGAGAGCAAAAAATTATGTACACAGAAAGTTATTTAGTAAATAAGCTATATGTCTAGACAGAGAGCAGAATATAGGCAACAAAACATTGTTTCAGTAAAAATTCAAGTAAAATACTTAAATTATAATAAAATAAAGTATAAAAATTAATGAAAACATCTAAATTAGTTTTTTACCAAATACATAAATAATTTCATAAAAATCATGCATAGGCTAAGAATTACATTTCCGGAATTAACTACTTCTCAAGTCATGCTGTGCAGAACATGTTTGTATAGTGAGAAAGTGGGCTCCACTTTAGAGGTTAAATGGTGTCATATAGTTCTCAAATTTTTTTGGGCTGATAAATTACTATGTCAGTAACTCTCATATAAAATTTGAGCTCCATACTAGTATGGAGGGAGTTATGCTCTCTACACTGCCATTGGATCAAAAGAAAACAGTAAGGGAGAGTCCCATGTCCCACTATAGAACTACTTTAAAGGGTTCATGGATGGGTTAATTATAGAAAGAGGGGTCTAAGGAGACAAGAAAAGAACAAAGGGGGGGATCAACCCGGTTTGTGAGCTTTTCTTCGCTTTTCTCTTTCTCTTTATCTATCTTTCTCTTCTCTCTTTTCTTTTCTTTCTTTCTTTCTTGGGGATTTTTCCTCATAATTCTCTCCCTCTCCTTCCTTGGATGAAATGGTGGGTATTTATAGGTAGGGATCAACGGGGGTAAGGTGGAGAGGGGGAATGAGTGGAGGGGAGTGAGGTGGGGGCAAGTGGTTGGAGGCTATGATGAGGTGGGGGAGTGGAAGGGAGAAGGAGTGAGGTGTTGAGGGATGGTGGGGCCCATGACAAGTGTGTGGTGGTGGTGAAGAGGTGAAAGGGGTGGTGGGGCCTATGGGAATATATGGTGGTCGTAAGGAGGTGCAAGGGGTGTAGGGGTTAAGGTAGTGGTCCTTACAGTCTATACCCCTCATTTTCCAAATAAGGGGTATAGGATTAAAAAATAGTTCGAGGGGTATTTTGGGAAAATTATATTTTTTAAAAAGGGGAAATTATTATGTTTTTAGAATTTTCTCTTTTACTGTCTGGTTTTGCTTTTGGGGTTTTATGACTTTGAATGTTTCTAGGTTTACGAATTTTTCGCATCTCCTAGATATTCTAGTTGCAACGCAACTGCCAGAATCGGATTTGGAGTAGGGTAAGTAGGTCAAACTAACTCTGAATGGCCCTAAAATGACTTGTACTTTTGAGGGAGGGGTAAAATGGTAAAATTTATTTTTGAAATCTTGATACAAAAGATGAACTTCAGAGTTTGTGAGACATAGGCTTTGACTGTTCGTGAATCCAACACCCGAGTCAAAAACTATGTTTAAAACCCTGAATTGTCCAGGACCAAATTTCATGTGGACTTGAGATAGGTTTTTCTTGGATTTAAAGTGAAAATAATGGGGATCATGGTTGTCTAGGTTTTGGAATTATGAGTCTATAGGACATAACAGGCAAATAATCTGATTCCTGGTGAATTTCTAGGAGATTCTCGAAGGAAGATCACTTGACTAAAAAATACATCCTGGACTTGTGAATAACTGGGCCATCAAGTTGTGCTGAGTCTATGGATGGACTTCTCTATCAGGGTGTTTATTGAAGATCTCAAAAAATTTGAGAAAATGAGCTTAACTTTGAGGGATTTTGATTCCTAGTGAGTTCTTAGAGGTTCACTGAGTGTTCATGATTGGTAGAAGTGATTTAACTATTATTTGGGGGAGAATGGGATGATTGGGGAGCATTGGGCCCGTTGTTGTTTTTCCTGAAGAGATCTTGAACTTGTTTGCATGGAGCCGTTGACTAGCTGAGTTTCTAAACTATGATGGGCTTTCGAGGATTTACCAAGGGTTTAATTTTTTAAAGAAATAGTGTATTTTAGGGGTATGAGTGTAAAATGGTAATTTCTATAGCCTTTTGTGCTTCAATGTGGGAAGACTTATGAAGGCTAGAGAATCCTAAAAAAAATCGGTCAAATAACCTAAAGTTGATATTTTTAGAGGTGTAGGGGTAAAATGGTAATTTGCTAGCCTTTTGATCCTTCAGTGTGGAAAGGCTTATAAAGGTTGACAAATTCAAAAGGGATTTACTATAGGAGGATTATTGAAGGCTAAGGAATCCTGGAGAAAATGGGTCTAATAGACTATAGTTAGGATTTTTAAAGGTGTAGAGGTAAAATGGTAATTTGCCAGCCTTTCAATGCTTTAATGTGGGAAGGCTTATGAATGCTGGCAAATTCAAAAAGGCTTTATTATAAGATGATTTATGAAGGCTGAGGAGTCTTAGAGAAAATGGGTCTAATAGACAATAGTTGGGATTTTTAAAGGTATAGGGGTAAAATAGTAATTTGCTAGTCTTTTAAGGCTTCAATGTGGGAAGGCTTATGAAGGTTGGCAAATTCAAAAGGGATTTATTATGGGAGGATTTATGGAGGCTGAGGAGTTCTGGAGAAAATGAGTCCTATATACTGCATTTGGGTTTCTTAGAGGTATAGGGGTAAAATGGTAATTTACCAACCTTTTGGTGCTTCAATGTGGGAAGGCTTATGAAGGTTGAAAAATTCAAAGTGAAATAGAGATGATAGTTTGAAACTTAGACCCTCATAGTCCTAAGGTGTTTTTTGGGGAAATTAAGGTTTAGTTTAATTGATCTTTGGGTGGAGTTTGGACATTGACATTGCATTTGTGACCAGAGTATCCTTTGAAAATACTTAACTATCTAGAATTCAGAGGAGTCTAGGATCTGTCTCTTGCTGTAATGAACCCATATGACTCAATTAATTAGCCCGAGTTAAAATTTGGGTGTTGACATGAATCAATTAGGATTCAAGTCTGGTAAGTTGACTCATAGTTATGTGTTCATTGTTTAGATATTTAATGTATCGGTTAAACACAAGTCTAATGATACTGACATGGGACATAGTGATAAGAACACAGCTAAGATGAGATTGTTAATCTCAAAAGCATAAGGTATGAGTTTTATACTCTGATAGCTCTGGAATTAAATCCTAAGATCTGAGAGAACATTAGGATTCTGAACTAGTTAATTTTGTCTAGGACAGATGTGATTGGATTTCAACACTTGACACTCTGTGTGAGTAGTAGCTAAATGATAATCTGCGTCTAAACATGAGAGTCTAAGCGAAGAGTTCAAAATGATCCATTTTGAATGGAATGATGCCTTGTGAATGTTCCTTTATTTTGGAAGCTCCATATTGTATATGGATATAGAAGAATCCACAATATGGATTAAGCCAGTAGGGTTGTCTCTAATGCTGGACAAAGAGGAATTTACTGAGTGTTTGACAGAGATTAGGCCATAAATCTTGTACAGATTGGTATTCTGGGAATACATGCCCCTGAGGACTTAATAGAGTCCAGGCTTTGGATCCGATGAAATCAAATTACTTTGAGAAGATCTTAGAAATAGTGGGGGTAAGGAGGCTTGTGTCAAGAAACACTAGTAAGTCTGAGGACTGATAAAAACCAAGAACCTTAAATGGATGCTAGAGTGAAGAATGCCATGCATATTTGGTTCTGGCAGAAGGAGATCTAAGTTTACTATAAGACCACATGGCAGTGCACTATTTTGCAGTGAGGGATGATGCAACCCTCAAGATTGTAATGGTAGATGGTATGGATTGAGTGTGATGGATCTTCCTAGTAGGGCATGTACCAATCAAAAGAAAAAGAGTTTTTGGATGAAACTAAAGTTTGATGGTGTGATAGATGAATATGTTCTCTATTGACTGATTGGTCATCATTGTCATTGTTATAATAATAATTAGATGAAAGAGCCTAGATCTTGACAGATGCCCTAAGTGTGGTAAAATCCATAAGGATGGTCATTCTAACTTGCGTTAGGAATCTTGATTATTAAATCAAATGAGTCAATAAGCTTTCCTAATTAGATAAGCTTGAGAAAGGCATCACGTGTGGCAGTCAAAATAGTGTTATGCTTGTAAATGATGTGATGGTGTTAGAAAATCCTACAATGGAATAGGTAGAACACCTAATCATGGCATGATATGTATAATACTCTCATTGACAATAGATTTAAAATCCAGATGATGACATGTCTGAAAGTACTAATGAAAGTTACTTGTGGTGTAGTGTCTAAGACACAAGGGTTTGTTAGTCAATGACTGACATGAAAGACCTAGGGTTGTCATTAACCTCTGAAGAGAAAGTTTGTCTATGGGACAAAAGGGATTGATGTACATAATCTAGAATTTTTATGTGAAGGTTCTTAGAGAAAAGCTTGACATAATCCAGTGTGTCTCAGTAGTTATACCCGTAATATTGGTGCAAGCTAACATGGGATCAGCAATTGGATAATGGAGATCTCAATATTTGGAAACTCCTTTGTGGATGGTCATAGTGATCCATGGACTATGTGAGTCTGAAAATGCCGATGTGGAGTAAATACACAAGATTAACAAGCTTTAACATTAAATTGTCAAAGTTTGGTTCTAATGTATCTGGGATAGAAACAACCATGAAGTCCTTCTAGAATGGATATGCTAGTGTTTGCGAAAATAGAAAATTGCATGTTATGGAGGTTTGGTTAAGTCCAAATCCCTGATTGTTAAGATAGGTGACAAGCTCCATGAAATTCAGAAGCAATATGATGGCTTGGTCCTCGAGAATAGGAGTCAAAAATCCTATTTTAGATATAGGTAGTATGGAATGATGATATTAGTGGATGCACTAATACAAATGCTATAAGCAATGACCATTCGATATGTTCAGACTTTAATTTGATGTATAGCAGTGTTAAGTTTGTGTTCGTAATCACATGTAACTTAGTTTGTAGCTGAAAGATGACTAGATGTCTGGTGAACCAAGCTAGTGTGCCTAAAACATGTGATGTACATAATGTACTTGTTTAGGTTTGAGTACCCATGGGACACTTGTAAATAGTACTCCAGGTTTGAACGCTTGAAGGACCCTTATTTTAGAAGTTTAAATAGAGGCACTTAATGAACAGAAATGTTAGAAAATCACATGATATGTACTTTAGGCTATGCCTAAAGACATGCATGTTAGAGGGGTTGTTACATGATATGCTAGGGGCTATCTAAAGTGTAGTGCCATTTTGAATGGTTAACCCACTTTGTAAAAGGCCTTAGAGATTTTAATCTCTGAATGTTGAAAAGATTAGATAAACCTAGAAGGTCGTGTTGATGGACACCCAATTTGGCTATCTTAAGTTTAATGGGAAACCAACTTAAGCTATCTGAAGGTTCAACTGGTAAACGAGTCAATACTACTAGGAAGCACAATTGTCACTTTTGTGACTATAGTTTGTTTCTATGGCATCCCACAAAATGAGATCCTATGGAGTAGTGCTTTAAGCCTACAGTCTGAGACTGAGGATGAAAGGTTGAGAATTGAGTTAGATGGCAAGTTTGGGACTGCAATCGGTTTCTCTTGATGAGTTTTCTGGAGATTCGGGTTAGGTTAAAATAACACCCATGTTGAGCTAAAACATGCTCTAGATGGATTGAAACATATCCTATATGGGATGAAAATGCCGAAGTTGGGTTAAAACAAATCCTATTGGAGCTGAAGCATGCTCTCAATGGTTCTTGAAAGAGTTTCTTATTACCTGAAGTTTCGTACTTTGATACCAAATAAGATACCTTTTTTAGGGTGGAAGCTTGTCACTCCCTATGAGATTCAAGTCGATTCTAGAGCCCTTCAGTAAATCTAAAATAAAAATAAACTATATAAAGTGCCAACCTTAAGATGTGTAAACTCTCTCTAGAGGATTGGGCATGTAATAAGCTAGGATTATCAAAAGAGATACTAGTTCCAAGGTACTCCATTATGTTCTTAAACAGATTGCAGTTTGTTACACAAGGTGCTGGTTTTAGGGAAATCCACCATACACTAATGCTCAATGACCTCGCTTGTTACCCATAATACTTGTTTTCCAAATTTTAAAAACAAGTGGGGGATTTTTGAAAATGAAAGGGTTTTAAAAGCCATTAATGGCTTTATAAATTTTCAATTTTCTTTTATGTGTTTTCAAAATGTTTCAAAATGTTTCAAAAAGCCTTTTTGGGTTTAGTCCTGCATCTGAAATTTTAGTTTTCTAAATGCAGTATATAAGATATCACTCTGCCTCACCTTGTGTATTTTGAGAGAGCCCACTCTCTCTTAGCTTTCTACGATGTAGCAAGGTGCATGGCAACTTACACACATGCACAAGCACACGCGCCCGTACACATGCATGGACACAAGTACGGGTGTAGGCAAAGGCTTAAGGGCAAGGGCGCTTGAGGTGCACTTTTCACTTTATACGTGCGCATCGTCGTGAGTAGCATTAGGGTCGCAAGATTCCTTTTTGACGTCCTAGATGGGTTCTTGTTGAACCGGGTTAGTCATGGCTAAAAGGTTTATACTTGAACTAGTGCACAACTGACTTAGTGCACTAATGAACCAGGGACAAGGTGCACGAATGACTTGGAACATGGTGCATGAATGAGATGGCATAAGGGTATGAGATTGAGCTAGACAAGGGTGCATGAATGACTATTCACAATTGAGTTGACTAGGGTGCATGAATGACCATACATGATTAAATCTGAACCAGTGCACTAATGACCATGCACGATTGACCTAGACCAATGCATGAATGAACTGGACAAGTGCACTATTGACCAGTGTGTAAATGAACCTAGACAAGCACACGAATGAACTATGCATGATTTTCCACATTTTCCTTGAGTTAGGCTTATTTAGAACAGCTCAAAAGGACCTAAAATTACGTGCAATGCAAGCAAAGCCCATGCTATGCCCATGCGGCAAATGATAATGGTCCAATTGCCCATGCTTAGACTAATTGATGTCCACCCAGATTTGGACACGTGTCTTGGGTGGTTGAAGGTCATTATAAAAAGCGTAAAGTGGGTTAAAAACCAACTGATTCATTAAAGAAAATGGAGAACAAGAAATGGGAGCCTAAGAGAGGAAGAAATGAAGAAAAAGATGAGAAGAAGAATAAGAAGGCAAATGGCTATGCGGTTGCTTGCCCACGAATGAGTTTCTCTCCCTCTCATTCTTTCTATTTCCATCCTTGGACCAAGGGTCCATTTGACATGTAGACTCGTTGTCCTCATAGGAGCTAAAAACTTGAATCCATGGGCTCCAAACCCTCCATGACACAGTGGTTCCTTGCGAACGACATTGTATTGGAGGTCCTTGTATTCATGATTTGGTTTTGACATATAATGTTTACCTTCCTAAAGTGAAACTTTACTGAAATTTTCATAAAATTTGGATAAGTTTTGTCATTTGTTTTTGGGCGTTCCTGACCACTAAGGACAATAAGTTGTATGGGAGTTATCATGGTCTCTCTGGAGAGTGCACCTTCTTGAGAGACAAGACATAGTCCGAGCTTAGTTATATCCCGAGATTAGTTTGGCTCACAGTCCCTTATACATTAAGTGGGAGGCCTCGACTATCCTCAAGAAACATGATAACGATACCTCCATGCCTCGGATCAGTCTAGTAGAACTACATCTAACTTGATTCTCCTTGAAAAAGGATATGTAGGTAGCCTGAGGGGAATACCGATGACACAACTATAACCTAAAGACCTCTAAAATCCATTCTATTATATTATTGAGTTTAATGAACTCGACAACTTTTGCAGGTGATGTGACATCCATAATAGTTATAGGATCAAACATTCTATAGTAGTTTGTTTTCTATTAGTTTGTTCTATTCTTATACAAATGATTATTTATTCAAATGTTCTATCTTTTCTCTTTTGTTTTAGATTATTTTTATAATATTTCTATGATGGTGGTAATTTCCCAATTAAAGATGCAGAAACGACTAATTCATGCAAAACTATATTTTTGTGGCCAAATCATTAACCATCAGTTAATACCAGTCAATTAAGAAGACACAGATCATTTTGAACCATCACTTTATGGTTACAAATGTCTTGGAAATTTGGAATGAAATGATTACATTACAAGTGGCTACCAAACACGGCCTAACTAATAAAATAATGAAAATTTTCCACAAGTCCCAATTACGAGGGTATGTATATGGGGACCTAGGGCCTGATCTATTCTATGCCGTGCCATCATACTCGGATGAAACGGTGAATCCCACCGACTTACTATTGTATCCCGAAATTGAAATGGCATGCATATTAAGAATTCAAGATCTAACGGTGAACACTTTGGGTTCACTCTGGTCATAGGAAGCAGCTCAAGAATTCTCTTCTACATTTAACACAATATAATTCTTTCACGCCTTACAAGTCGGTGCCATGTGTCAGGACTCACGACCATGTTTCTCGTTTGCTAATGACGGTATGCGCACTTAACACAAGGCTTATTGTACATATGTAGGAAGCAGTAAAGTTTTAAAAGAAATATTAACTAGGATTGGTTGGAAAGCAGGGTGGTAGTGGGTAAGTAAAAACTCTCTCTCTCTCTCTAAAGTCTTAAGTATGGGTGTGAATGTGATTAGATTACCGAGAGCATTTATTTTTACAGTGTTGCAGGCTTTTAATTATATATATTATTTGAAAGCCATGTGTTTTACCATCTTTGATTCCTTTTTTGACGGTCAAACTTACCGCCAGGGTGCATCCTCCGAGATGAATCTCTCTCTCCCTTAATAAAACACTTTCTCTTGAGCAACTGTCCCATGATAAGATAATCGATTCATAGAGAAGAAGAAATGTGGTTGAGTAGCTTTGGTCATTCTTTGTAATTTCATTTGGATCCTTTTAGGTTTTTAGATTTTCTTTCAATCTGTCCCAATGCTGGAGAATGAAATACATCACCTCCAAAAAGTGAATTGATTCCCCCCTTGTGTGGCCATTGAGTGGCTCACAAGGGGGGTGGTGATATCGAGCCGTAGTGGAGGCTACTTAGAACGTACATAAAATTTGTGTCCCACTGAGAATATATGAGTCCAAATCCTCTACCGCAGCAGAGGCGATCCCGGGGGATCCCCTCTGCTGTCTTTTATAGTCTTATTAATGTCTTGGCATATCCAAGGTGCAACACGTGGTAAAAAAGAGATGTTTTCCACATCCCATAATCTTGTTTTTTTGCCACATGTCACATCCTAGACATACAAAGACATTAACAAGACTATACCTTCAATGAAATTATAGGTGGAAAACAAATCCCTATTGGGACACATATGATAAGGTTAAATCGAATCAAGAACCCAAACATTATAAAAACATCATCTCCACAATGCCAACCACATTTGAAGAGTTAACTTTCTTCCCTTTTCTTTTGCTGAGTTTATGACAATTAGCCTTAATGTTTCATTTTTTATATAAATAATGACACTCTGAATCCTTATGGGATTTACTAAATCCCTTTTTATTTGTCTTCTCATGAGAAACTAGGCCTTGAACCTTATCAACAAAATCCTTTTTTTATCATATCATTAGAAAGAAGGGTTATTGTAATCTCTTCTATATCGATAGAATCATTTCCATAAAGCAGAGTTGTCATGAAATACTCATATGATGAAGGAAGCAAAGGGAAAATGATTATAGCCTTATATTCTTCCTCAAGCTTCGACCCAATACTTATTAATTGACAAATAATCTTATTAAACTCGTTAAAAAGTTCAAAAATACCCATACCTTTCTCGCATCCGTCGAGTATAGTGTTCTTCTTGAGATAGAGACGATTCCTAAAAATTTTATCATGTAAAGGCTTTCAAGCTTTAACCAAAGCTTTGTTGTAGAATCTTCATTCAAAATATTGTATAACACTTTATCCGCAAAGCACAAATGGATAACACTCCTAGCCTTCAAGTTGTAATCCACCTAGTCACTTTCCAACATCTCAATAGGCTTCCCCTTTAATGTCTTGTGTAAACCATGTTGAGTCAGCAAATCTCTAGTCTTAACTTTTCATAAGCTAAAACCATTCTTTTCGTTGAACTTCTCAACCTCAAACCTTGTATATGCCATCATAAAATTCCAAAACAAAGAATCATTAAATCGCAACTAAAATCCAAAGAACTTGTAGGAACTTGAAGCTCTAACATTAGTTTGTTGCGATAAGACATCACAATAGAAGAAAAAAAAATCGGATTCAAATATATGATACGCATAAAATAAAATGAGAAAATAGTAAACGGAAATGAACAATCACATAACACAAAGTTTAATGTTATTCAACAAGATTGTCTACATCCACAGGTGAAGATGATCAAGAACTTCTACTAAAATGGATAACAAAAAGATTATAAAATGCATAAAGGTAAGTTTCCAAATCCAAACTCTCACAAAAGAAGTCTTTCACTTATGCTACACTCACACCCCTTCAAAAACAATCCTTTTATAAGTGACATACACACCCAAAAAACCCTACTTCTTAAAGTGGGTTAAACCCCAAAATAACCCCACTCGCATAAGCGGGTTCACTTCAATTGATGCCATGTGAATTCAAGACAGTTCCCAACACTCTCTCTCATTAAATGGGTGTGGAAAGAAGTGACTACGTTTGTGGGTTTTTTTGTGTGTCGTTCGCACAATAGGGAGCAAGACTCTATCTCTCTTTCTCTACATTTCTTATAATCATTCTTAGTCATAGCCTTATAATTATTTACCTCTCTTTCTATTCTTATTGAAGACCAAAAAGAAAGAAATTGTTTATACCTTATGAAACCAAAATGTTGATATGGGATGACCCATTGGTTAGGCTGGAAGACAAGATAAATATGATAAATATATAAAGCATGGAGATAAGCTTAATAAGGGTCTCATCTAGAAACTGAATCTTTAGAAAGATTTTATCTAAGTGTAGCGTAACATTTTTCTTTTCACTTACAAAGTCATTGCTTCTGTTAATTTTGTTTCTTTTCCAATATCTTCCTACTTATTTTCAGGTATAAGTAGCTCTATCATTTTTATTGAGTACATGGGCATTTAGGGCTTCCAAGTATTGGAGCAACATAGCCATTGTTTCACATTGAACATCCTACTTGCAAAGGATAGAAACAGACAAAGAATTAGTAGGTTAACTTGCCTTCTATTTTTAGTTGAGAGGGAGAGAGGGTTTTATATTAAGCCCCGTTGTTGAGGTTAGAGAGAGAGAGAGAAAGAGAGTAAGTAGGGTGCAAATTATTTGTATTCGATCCAAAGAAAATATGGATCCATATGTCTCCAATTCGATTCATATTTGATCATTTAAAAAAAATCCAATTATAAACAAACCAAATAAGGATCTACATTGATTTTTTTGACTATATATATATATAAGGGAACAAAAATGCCCATTAATTCAAAAGCCTATAGTCTCATGATACTCATTCTCATTAGCATCTTGCATTTTGCACAAGAGTCACAAAACTTAGCTACTCAGTAAAGGGGGGGAAAAGAGAAAAAATGAGAAGTATGAGAAATTGAGAAGCCTAACATACTCCAACCTTTCTTGAAAACAAATCCATAAGGCTTCTTCAGGGTGCCCAAGTTGTTTTGGAAGCAAGAATGGTTGGGAACCTTTATGGGCTGCTTGGAAACACTATTCAAGGTGGAGTAGTTATGTCTTTTGCACTATATTCTAGTTTAGTCTATACACAGTCATGACATATGTGAATGGGTCATATGTATGTAAAATGTTTAGTAGATTTGAGCAAGGGGGAGTTTCTTTGTGCTAAGAAGTTTGATATTTGTGAATGTTGTATTCATGGAAAGAAACATGAAAGTGTTACTTTTGGTGATTTTGTCTTATTTCATCCAAGCAAGTAAGTTGTGGAAGATAGAGATTTTAGTGTTCTATTAGAGGTGGAGTTAGAGTGTGAGACTCCTATTTTGTTGGGATGTGAAGATGTTTTTTTAGACGCCATTCAAGTTTTGGAAGTTCAATAGCATGGAAGTGAGCCCAAATTGGACGTTAGAATACTTCTAGTTAGAGAAATTTTTGAAGACATGGTTGTACATGCATTTAGTGTTAAGGAGTCAGCAGATATGTCGACAAAGCTAGGTTTGATGATTGAGTTTAAGGGTGGCTTAGGCTTGGATCAATTTGAAAGAAAACTAATTGTGTATCCTTCAGGGTTTGGTGGAGAAGATGATCAAGGAGTTCCGTTTAATTTTGGTTTGGTAGAATTCAAGCTAAGGGGGAGATTTGTTGGAAAGTATCTTGAATTCACACGGCATCAGCCGAAATGAACACGTTTATGAGAGTGGGGTTATTTTAGGGGTTTTAATTCACTTTAAGAAGTAGGGTTTCTTGGGTATATGCATCACTTATAAAAGGATTGTTTTTTAAAAAGTGGGATTATCGGAATAAACGCAACGACTTGACAACGACTAAATGTCATCGCTATTGATTATCATCGACGAATTTTGTTGTTGCTGATGACCAATTTTCTTGTAGTGATGAGTGTGGCAGAAATGAAAGACTTCTTTTGTAAGAGGCAAGAATGAATTCTATTGAAAAGTTCTTTTAGGTTTTTTCTTAGGCTTTCACCTTTGGGTTTGGAAACTCGTTGTTATGCATTTTGTAATCTCTTTGTTATTCATTTTAGTGGAAGTTCATGATCGTCTTTGCCTGTGGATGCAAGCAATCTTACCAATCCATGTTAAACTTTGTGTTGTGTGATTGTTTTTTACCATTTGTTTCACATGAATCATAAAACTTTGTTGCTTGGATTTTGTTAGAATAGAGAGAGTGAGATATATATATATATATTTGCTTGGTTAGGCCACAGACGAGATTATACAAAAAGCTGATATTTGCTTAGACCGGAGATCAAGAGAGAGAGAGAGAGAGAGAGAGAGATTAATTATATCCAAATCTTCTGTTTGCTTTGGTAGAAACGTGTTCCTTTCTTAATATTTTTTTTTTTTGGGGGGGGGGGGTG
>JAOXJP010277174.1:0-19755 GCA_025762735.1 Platanus orientalis
GACTAGAGGAAGGCCAAAATTGACCTAGGTGGAGGTAGTAAAGAGGGACATGGCAACTTGTAATTTAACGGCAGATAAGGCCCTAAACAGAGTGGAATGGCGGAACAGGATTTGTGTACCCGATCCCAAATAGTTGGGATAAGGTTGTTTTTTGTTGTTGTTGTATTCTTTCTCTCTTTCTTGCATTTTGTTCTTGATTCTTGCATCTATCTTGTTGATTTTTTAATTTTTTTGTATTGTTTGATTTCTTGGATTAAAGATTCATCAAGAATCTCTCTTTCTAGTTTTATTGAATCTTCCATTAAAGAATCCCTTCAAGTCTGAATTTTAAAAATTTTATATACCTAGAGACGTCGGAATTCAATTAAATTTTGTATGGGAGTCTCTTTAAAGGTGCCTCGGATTTGGTGTGACCCCCTTAAGTGAGCTTAAGGTAGGACTAACATTAGAGGCAGACAAATCAATGCTGAAAAAGTGACTTAGACTTTTTGGGGGATGCTTTTCATTTTTTAGCATTGATGTGTTGGTCCCTGATGTCAGTCCTACCTTAGGTTGACCTCAGGTGGTCCTACCAAATCTTCAAGACTTTTAAGGGTCATCTAACTCCTTGTAAAATTTCATAAAATTCTGATGCATCAGTAGGGGTATTTTGGTAATTTCATGGGTTTGCCCATAAATTACAAATTGCCCTTCTGGCCCTTTTCCACTATCTTTTATTTTTCTTGATTTTTTTCTTTAACCCAAAGCCATATTATACCTTGCTAAATTTTCAAGATTATTCTAGTCCCTTCTTTCCTTCAAGAATCCCATTCTTGATTCTTTCTTGAATCCCCATCACCCTTCTTATTTCTTGGAGGGCCATTTCAACTGGTATCCTACATCAATCCTCATATCCCATAGTTTTTTTGCTAGAAAACCCATTCCAAGAAGCCCTAAACCAGCCCTACCTTCGCTGAAAATTTCAGCAGTCCAAACCCATTATTAAACCCGTCTTGCAGCGCAAACATAACCGTTAAAATCATACCCATCGACCCCTTCTTGAAACCCTATTTCTTAAGACCACCTTTAACCCTACTCTTTCCCTTAGGAATCTCTAATTTTAGCCATTTTTGGTCTTGAAACCATTGTGTATTTTAATTGTTGTAGGGCCCTTTCTAAAAGGGTATTCAAAGCCAAACCCTAGATTTTTTGGAGAACTCTAAAATTTTTGGAAAGTCTTTAAATTTATTTTTTAGATTTTCCTAAAACCCTAAAAATTTTGGGTTCTTGAAAGGTGTCCTCCCAAAACCCTGAATTTTGTGAGCAAATCTCAAAGATACTCATTGAGCTTTAGCCATCATGAATTATAGTGGCTATGAAGTTGGAATCTCTACCATGATACTCGAATTTTTCAACGATATGAAATCCAGGTAAAGTATCTAGAGGAACCTGTAATTAGGCAAGAGCTTAATCGATTGGAAATGTTAAGATAAGAGAATTGTTCTAACTATTGGCACTGCAAGATCCTCTAAGGTCAACATGATATCCTTCGACGCTGGCTTATTGAAATAAATGATGAGATCATATGTGCTTAACTTAATAATGTGCAAAGAATTCTTGATGATACGAACAAGCAAGCGGCAAAACGGAAAAGGATCAGAGCATAACAGGAAGTAGCAAGAGTTCAGATTTCTACATCTTCAATTCCCGTTCAAAAGCCTGAATTTAAAAGCCAGACCGAAATTGAGAAGCGAGGATTGTTGTAGCATCTTTGCCAATTCGTGCCAAGTCTACAATTCAAAAGGAGCAAAGGACAATGACGAGATCCACAAGGCTGGGTTCATGCAAGAAGTCTTCAATCTTAGGCCCTCCACCACATTCATCACCATTGTTGTGGAGTCCGGAGAGTTTTGTCAACAAGTAGCTATGAAAGAATGTGGTTGCGATGAAATTCGATGCCAAATTTTTCCCCATCCCAGGAGAATGATGCAGCCAATGTGAAGAGATTGATGTACGTGCTGCCCCATAAGAGAACCAGATTCAAGGATTAGGAAATCCTAGGAGGATTCCTTCAGTTCAAGGATTTTAGGGTTGTTTCTGGCGAATTCTCAAGGTTTTTAGTTGAGTCTATTTAATTTTAGGACTGTTTTAAATAAGTTTATGGACAACATTTAATAGATAATTGATGTCTTAGGGTTGATTTGTAATAAGGCTTGTGAAGCCAAGGGTCTATTTGCAATTTTTAGGGGTTTTTGGAGTTATGTGTAACTAAGAATATTGGTTTTATTAGGTCTGGTTGTACAATCACTTAGATTAGGCTTTTTAGAGTTCAAATAGGACTTGGATTTAGAGTTTTTAAAGAATGAAATAACAAAGTTGGTTTTAAAGTCCACCTTGGATCTTCCAAGGGTGGTATCTATGGTAATTCTCTCTCTTTCTTTCTCTCCTCCATAAGCTAAGGTAAGATCCCCCTCCTTCTATCTCTTCTTTCTCTTTCTAATTGTTTCTCTCTTCCTTTCTCTCTTTCTTCTTTCTTAACCTTGATTAGTAATCTTGTTATTTTCTTGATTTACTCACACTGTTATTGCAATTTTAGATTAAAGATTTAGTAAAGAATTTTTCTTTAATGTATATTTTTTGAATTTGAAAAATTGCATACAACATTCCCTTTTCATCCTCTTTTAATTCTTCACCAAGTAACCATCAAGAATGCCTTTCTTGATTTTCCTAATCTATTTCTCTTCTCATATCAATCGGCCATACCAAGAGGCAAGATCCTCATATCTCATAATTTTTTTTTCAAGAAAACCCATTCCAAGAAGCCCCAAACCAACTTAGCAGCCCAAACTCATTATTAAACCCGTCTTGTGGCCCAAACATAACCTTCAATGTCATACCCACTGACCCTACTTCTTAAGACCACCCAAAACCTATTCTTTCCCTTTAGGAATCCCTAATTTCAGCCTTTTTTGATCTTGAAACCATTATTGTATATTTTAATTGTTGTAGGGCCCTTTCCAAAAGGGTATCCTACATTAGATTGGGCGATATGTGGTAGAAAAGAGTTAGCACAAAATATAAGGGGAGCCACTTGGTGTGGTAGCCCTCTTAATGATGTGTTTTGTAGGATTTGCTTTTAATAATCAAAGTTTAGTTGCTCACAATTTTGAGTAGGTTGAGAAGAAACATTAATGATTGGGAGTGTGAGGATTAGTTGTGATTGATGGGTCACTTGATAGGGTATAGGTTGATTCTCGGGGAGAGAAGTTTATGGGGGCTCGATAAGAATGGTCGTTTCTCCACCAAATCGTTATATGGGGGTCTAGACCATGTGGCCTACTTTAATTATCCTTTCAAGTTAGACCTAGGGGACTTTTTCATAAGTGAATTATCTTATATGGACTTCTTTCCTAGATAAAATCTTTACTCTCAACCTCTTGAAGAGTAAATGATGAAATTTGGCTAATAGATGTGTTTTGTGCTTAAGGAAAGAAGAATTTGTTAACCATTTATTCATCCACTGTTTTTTGGTGAGGAAGATTTGGGTTTTCATCCTCTTTCATTTCTCTATTGATTGGGTTTTGTAAACTCATTTAGAGATTTAATCGTGGTGTGGTGGACTATTGATGTAGCACAATAGCCAAAAGCTTAATTGAATAACAAATAGAAGATGTGGAAGCAAGACCACACTTGAAACAACCAAGAATTGATATTTAAAAACACTTTCAAGTAGTCAAAATTTAAAAAAATATATGAATTGAAGGGGAGAATTAGAGAGAGGGATTTAGAAGAGATTAGGGAAGAAAAGAAGGGAAAAAAAAGAAAGGAATGACCTAGAAGGGCAATTCTATAATTTCAAGGTAGACCCATGAAATTATCAAAATACCCTTGCTAGTGCATAAAAAAATTCTGAAAATTTGCAGGGTGTTAGATGAGTCTTGAAGGTATTCCTATACAAAATTTTATCACATTCTAATAAGTTTTAGTATAGAAAATTAATAAAACTCAGATCTGTTGTATTTCTTTGATTGGGTTTCATAAACCAGTGAGAATCATTGTTCAACAACTTAGTCCTTGATGGTTTTGATGGAAGCACCTTAGATTTAGATTGAAATGAGATAAAAAGGTGAGAAGAAGAAAGGAAGAAGAAAGAAGAGAGAACAAGGGATAGCAGAAACTAGGAGAAGAAGAAGATAGAAGAATAAATATAATAGAAGAAGAAGAAGAAGATAGAGGCTAGGGAAGAACCCTAGGTTCCACAAGGTTAAACTGGAGGAAAGGGGGAAAAAGAGGGATAAAACCCAAACAAACCAAACTTTAATTCAATAATCCATCTTTACCAATACAAAAACGTGAATCCTTTTATACAGGCTTAAGACACTAAACAAAATAGCAAGAACTAAAATAGAAAGTTCTAAATTAACTAGCCTACTTGCTAGTTGCTACCTAAGACTTTCTTAAGCCTAAAACTACTAAAACTACTAAAACAACATTGACTTTCTAAAAACAAAAGCTGGCAAAATTAAGGCCTTCTGGAGAATGTCATCTAACACTTCAAAAGGGTCCTACTTTGACTTGTTGACTCATTAAAAATGCTAAAGTACCCTTGACAACAATGCCTTATTACAAAAATACTCTTGTACTAAAAAAACCCAAATTACCCATGGCACTATTGGCTTTATTACAAGTATATTTCACCCCTTAAAACACTTAAATTAACCCATCTTTTGTTCTCATCTTGAACTTGATTCTCTTGTGGATTGGCACATACAATAAACTCTTGATTGTGTTGACATCAACTATGGATTGGGGGGCACTTCTCAAGCTATCTGTAGGGGTGTGCATGGGCCGGGCCGAGGTAGGCCCAGGGTTGAGCTCGCTATAGTAATTTCGGGCTTGGGTTGGGCTCGGGCCTGAAATATTTTTAGAAACCTTAGGCCCAAGCCCAACCCTATTTATTTTATCGGGCTTTGGGCCTGGCTCAGGTTAGCTCACACCCCATAAATTTTTTTAAAAATACAATCTTTGATAAGAATTGAACTCACAACCTCCACTATTATGAATTGTCTAACCAACTAATCTATTGATGTAAGCTTGTTAATCTCATATATGAATATATTTATATATATGAGATGTGTTTTTGAATTTGATGTCTCCTTTTCGACACCTACTTTTTCATCTCAAATCTTTTTTGGATGTTTTAACCTTAAACACAACATGTATCAACTTATAATTCATCATATACACTAAAGACACTTTTTCATCATAGAACATTTTCCTTACAAACATATATATATATATATAAGTTTGGACCTTGGGCTAGGCCGAGGTAAGCCTGAGCCCGGCCCTAATAAGGTTCGGGCCATCAACTTGGGCCTAGCTTTTTCGGGCTGGGCCGGGCTCGGGCTAGCCTGAGCGCATGCTCAGCCTTAACTATTTGACAAGTCCTTTTGGCCCGAGCCCGGCCCAACCCTAGCTATTTGGCGGGTCCTTTTGAGGGCTATCTACTGGGTTGGAAGGAAAGCAACATTCGTATTTCTTAGGACAAGTTCTCTCCTTGTGACTTCATTTTTGTTCTTATCCATGAGCTTCTTTGGGATTGAGTCTCTATTTCTCTAGACATTGATGAGACAGAGTAACAGGCGGTGTGGGCCCATAACTAGCAGGCTTGCAGCCACCCTTAGGTTGTCTGACATCAACAAACAATTCATAAGACTACTACGAATGGAGGAAGTGTCGTGGAGGTAGAAATCTCGAGTATGCTAGCTGAAAGAGGGAGATCGGAATACCCGCGTTTTTCATAGATTGGCTATCATGAGAAACAACTTGAAACTCGATTATGAGGATTAAGTTTAATGATATTTGGGTGACTAAGGAGGAGGAGATCCGGTATATCATTGAGGAGTGCTATAAGGATCTGTTCTTGGAGGCGTATCTAAAGCGCTCACAATTGGATGGGGTTGAGTTTGACTGTATTGGTGAATCTCGAAAGAGTTAGCTTGAATTCCCTTTCTCTATAGAAAAAGCTTTGGCCGCATTAAACAATATGGTGGATGACAAGTCCCCTAGTCTAAATGGGTTTCCTATTAAATTCCTTAAAGTTGGTTTGGACTTTGTAAGTAGTGATGTCATGGCTTCCTTTAATGCTTTCAATCAAATATATCAATGGTGTAAGAGCTTACATGTGCCATCCATATCCCCCATTCCAAAAAAGGATGGTGGAGATGAAATCAAGGACTTCTGCCTTATTAGTCTGATGGATTGCTTGTATATGCTTCTGTCCAAAATTTCGGTGACTCTCCTTAAAGATATTCTCTCATGTGTAATCTTAAAGTCCCAAAATGCCTTCATGCTTGGAAGATAAATCATGGATTGCTGCTCCCTATTGGTTAATGAATGCATTGATGCCGAGATGAAGAGTGAAAAACGTGGAGTTTTGTGTGAAATTGACATGGAGGAAGCTTAGGATCATGTGAGCCGGTCGTTTCTGGATACGGCCCTTCAAAGAATGGGGTTCGGGTTTAGGTGGAGAAACTGGATGAGAATTTGTGATCCCTCCCCTTTCTATTCGGTATTGGTTAATGGCTCACCCAAAGGCCTTTTTAGAGGGAATCTGTCACGAGCCAGATTTACAAGCTGTGGTTCGAGCTTGAACCTAGATCTATGACACTGGATGACACACCCCAAACCCGCATCTCATAGTGGAGAGATCCGTTTTTGTAGTGTGACATGTGTTTCTCTTGTCACTCATATAAAATTTAGTACTATTTCTTTCTTTTTTTATTCATTCATTTATTCAATAATCGCAGTAGAATAACACTAATAGCGTGTACACACCATTCACAATCATCTAATGCATCGATTTACTCGTTCATTTACCATCTATCATAATAAGTGCAGCTGAATAGATAACATCAATGATCCAAACCAATTGAAGCAAACATAACCATGTCAGAACTATTCAAAAGTAAGTACATGTTCATATCCAACAAAAGGCTTCCACAAGCCAATAGTACAATCCTCAACTGAAATAAATGTAACATATCGCAAGTCTAATGTTCAATTAAAATGTAAACTATAAGGAAAGTCATCGAGCCCAAACGTCCACTCAAAACCTCACATCGCCGCATCTCAATGGCCACTAGAGTTCCCTGTTCTCCACATCTCCATCTGTAAGGTGGTATCAATTGGGGTAAGCTTGACGGGCTTAGTGAAAAGGTATGCAATTTATACCACACAAAGGAGGCCAAAAATAATTACAGTAACAAATAAGAAGAATCAATATAGAGTAAGGAATCAAAGAAGATAAGCGGATGCATCGAATATACTAAACATGTATCTTTACTATAATTCAAATATACACATGCCAAAAGATAACCATAAGAATGCCCAAAGTGAATTAAACCAAATCATACATAAGCTGCATGCTATACGCCACATGCCAACCCATAAGGGTCCACGTCAAATACCAAAACTACATGTATATAAACCATGAAATAGGTCGCCAACAAAGTCAAATGTGAATATGAATAAACCGTGAGGGGTTTTTGACAAATACAAAACATATAAACCGTGTAAGGGTCTTCGACAGGGTTCTTTGACAAAACATATCATATAAACCATGTAAGGTCTTCGACAAAATATATTATATAAACTATGTAAGGTCTCTATCAAAACAAACATTTAAACCATATTGGGCCACTAGGGCTGTCTTCACCAATTGACGTGACCTAGTGATTGAGTACTTGGAAAGGGTCATAAAGACTAATATTAGCCTGCAAAAATCTCCCAAGGCATCAAGGGTGTAGCCTACAAAAATCCCCTAGGCATCAAGGGTGTAGCCTGCAAAAATCCCTCAGGGTGTCAAGGGTGCTCACTATACTGTATCCCTCATGGCAGGGTTTATAGCCGGCAAAAATCCCCTAGGGCGACAATGGTGCTCACTGTACTGTATCCCCAATGGCAGGGTCTGTAGTCTACAAAAATCCCCCCTAGTGTCAAGGCGTGTCCCCATACAATTCCCCTGGATTAGGTTAGTCCTCTAAAATTCCTTAGGACAAGGGCATATCTGTGTCTGCTAAAATTCCCTCAGAAAATGGTCTAGTCCGCTAAAATTTTCCCAGACAAGGGCTTGTCCCATATGATTCCCCCAGACCAGGGTAGTCCTCTAAAATTTCCCTAAACAAGGGTGCCAAAACAAATCCATGGGTGCAAAAAAAAACGATGAATCAAATCCATGCTTATGTAAAGTAATGTAGCTAATACATAAGTATCCTACACAAGAACTATTCATTTTTCTTGTCTCATAAAGAGTCAGAAACGAAGAGATAAATCACATGTAAGGGTCCAAATGCCAATATACAAATGAATATGCTTACCCAATTGTAAGGATAACTAGGATATTCATGAATGTGAAACCTTTTTCGTACCAAATGCCGTCAATAATAAAATCTATATAGCTCAAGTGCTTTAAAAACTCATGTAGAAGTTCAAGTAAGATGCTTCATGAAAATATCGGATTAGGCCATGCCAAAACCAACATGCTCATGCCATAAAAAGCTACCACATGATGCAACGTCTAGTGTAGTAATATGAGGAGCTATAGAATTACACAATTCATTATGGTTTAACATGAATCAAATGAAATCTACCAAAAAAATCAATGGACAAATGCAAGGAATCAATAGGCATACTAAAGATACATAAGTTATGGAGAATAAATCATATGCCATTTCATCAAATAAGTAGGGAGCAAGCATCTAGGGATTTCAAAGAGAAATCAAGGGATGAAGCCACAAATCTTGCAAAAATAGAATGGAATCACATTTCTATGAAACTAAGAAAGGAAAGTACAAGCATAAATTGTATATCCACTCACAATTTTTCAATTCTTGCTTCCAAGTAGGAGTTCATATTTCACAACACCTTTTCCTTTGCAATTCCTTCCTTCCTCTACAAGTAGATAACATATTCCATGGTTAAAATTCATAAACGAAAGTAGAAAACAATAAATAAACCTTGATCTAAGGTAGATCTAAGTTTTGGGCATCTTACCAAGCCTTGGAGAAGATGATCTCTTTTACCCCAAGTTTTTCCCAAGGTTCTTTTCTCCCTTCCAAATTCCCTCTTCTTATATCATACAAACCCTAATTGGGTAAAGAAGGGGTTTCAGAGTCGTCCCATGGGGATTTCCAACCCAAAAAGGCAACCCAAAATCCCACACCCCGGATCCATTTCGGGTCTTTAGCATACATCCCCGATTAGACCCCAATCAATCAGGCCTCCCCCGATCAATCGTGACACCCCTCCCCAACCTGATCGATTAGGCTTAGCACTCGAAGCCCCATTTTTTTTTAGATTTTACCTCGCACTAAATTGATCATATCTTCCTTCATATAGATCCAATTCGATCATCGCTTGTTTCGTTGGAAACTAGATTTCAAGTCTTTTCTAATGACATAAAGTTTGCTTACTAATTCGTCTTAAATTTTTGTTGGTGTATCTCTAAAGTTACTTTAAATCAATTAGCCTTTCAGCATAGACACCTTGTGGAAATACAATCATAACTTCCTTTAGGAAACTCGTAATTACACACCGTTTGTTTTATTGAAAAGTGGACTTCTAGATATTTTCAACGATGTATGACTCGTTATTCAATTATTTTGGGGTTTGTACATGTTTGCCTACAAAGTTACCCAAAATACACTATTGGGTCAACTTTACGACTTGACGAGTTTGTGACTTATCATTATTTCCCTCACTTTTAATCCATTTTATTGGTCCCCTAACATCACAATGGACTTTATAAAAATGTAAAATGACACTTTTACCCCTTACCCATGCTTAATTATATTTTAACCCTTATGAGTGTTGTGGGGTGTTATAGAGTCAAGGGCTAAGGTGGGGGGGATCCCTTATTACTTTATCTCTTCATCATTGTCATTGAGCTTCTTAGTAGATTGGTGTGTAAAGCTAAGGCTTGTGGGTTATTTGAAACTTCTCTCCTAGGGATGGGTGCCCTTTGGTGTCCTTTATTCAGTTTGCAGACAATTCTTTGTTCCTTTTGGATGCTGACCTGGAGATCTTTAGAAACTTAGGGGGCATTCTTTTTCATTCTTAAGGCGGCTACGGGTTGTGAATCTAAGCAAATCCAAATTAATCCCCATGGGTGGTGTCTCTAATATCGAGGAGCTTGACTCTTAAGCTATGAAGTAGGGTCTCTCCCCTCTTCCTACATAGGCCTTTCTCTTGGAGCTAAGGCAAATTCCAAGATTATTTGGAATTTCATTATTGAAAGGTAAGAAAAAAAGGCTTGCAAGTTGAAAGGGCAGGTATATCTCCAAGGAGGTAAATTGGTTCTCTTGAGGAGTATGCTTTCGAGCATGCCTATTTATTCTCTCCTTGTTTGCGGCTTCTCTGTCAGTTATTAGTAGAATTGAGAAAATTCAAAGGGGGTTTCTATGGCAAGATGATAAAAAATCGTAGAAGATAAATTAGGTAAATTGGTTTGCTATTTGGAGGTCTAGAGATCAAAGCTGTCAAGTTAGTCAATAAGGCCTTTTTAAACAAATGGTTATAGAGATATGGGGTTGAACGCGACTCTATATGGTGCAAAGTAATAGCAGCGAAGTATGAGGAAGAAACAAATGGGTGGGAAAGTCATAATCCGTCAGGGGTTTCTAGTTGTGGAATTTGGAAGAAAATTTTTATGGGAATGATATTCATTATAGATTCACTTGGTTTAAGGTGAATAACAGAGAGAGAGTTCATTTTTGGAGGGATCGGTGGTGTTCTAGGGAGCCCCTTTGTTGCTTGTTCCTTGGCTTTTTCAACCTTGCCGAGAACAAATTTGGTTATATTAGAGACCATATGTTGCGGACATCTTTGTTGATGTGGGACCTACATGATGTGGGTGGGACCTACATGTGTGGCAACCAAAGTGTAGATTAAGAGCATTTTGGAGTTGGTTCGATTAGATTTTTATTAGGATTTAATATAGACATTATCTTTTATTTCTTTTGGATTATGTCTAGAATCCTTATTTGATTAGGATTACTTATTAGTTTTATTTTGCAGCAACATTATCTTATCTATAGGAAGTTTTATGTTAAAGAGTACAATTATGAGTCTTAATTTGTAATTAGAGTAGGATAAGGGAGTCTTATACAGAAGTCCAAGTTAGGTTAGGTAAGGGACAAATCATGGGTTATAAAAGACCCACATACATTATCTTTATTTTTTATGCTACATTGAATAAAGAAAAGTTTTGAAAACCCACAACTAGTGGCTTTTTTCTTATGTAACCTGCAACTGGTTGACCATGGTGGGACTCCATGGGATCTCTAGGTGGGTCTCCTAGAGCTGGATTTGGGTGGTGGGACCCCTCTTTAAGAGCCAAGTATCTTATTCTTCTTCACTTTGTCTTCTATTTCTTCTTCTTCTTCTTCTTTTATACTTGTTGATTTGTGGTTTATTGTCTCCAGAATCATCTACATCTTGAGTTCTCCCAGTTTCCTTTCTATTGTTCTAATATTAAAGATCCATCAAGATTCATCAAGAACCTTTCTTGTTTGAATTTCTTCGAATTTTTTGGTTCTTAAACCATAGAAATTGCCCCACCCATACCCTATTGATTTTCTTTTAGGGTTTTGTTTCCCCATAAGTCTACTCAATATCCATCTAGGTTTCTTGAATTTCTCCCTTGATATTCCCATTGTTCTTGATTCATATTTCATTGGTAATTTTTTGGTTTCTTGATTTCAGTGTGTGTAACCTGAGTTTTTATATAATTTCATATAGCTAGAAATCTTGGAATAATGTGAAATTTGGCATATATACTCCTCATCTACATCAGAATCACCCTGTCAAATTGCAGAATTTTCTGATGCACTATCAGTGGTATTTTGGTAATTTAGTCTCTCTAAAAAATTACAGAATTTCCCTTTTGGCCTTTTCCTTATCTTTTTTTTTTCTTGACCCTATTCGTTATAATCTTTTCACAAATTGTTTAAACTTGATTCTTAATCTCTTTTCATAACTTTTCTCTATTTATTTCAAAAAGTCTGTAATTATTTAAGATAACCCTAACTACTCTCTTTAAACCCTTTCTCAAAATCAAATCCTTGGAATTTGTCCTATTATATCTTTATGGGCCCATAAACCCTTAGGTTAACAACCTTTTACTAGGTTGTTTTGCGTCACCATATGATCCAATCGAGAGTTCATTGTTCATGGAACATCCAGCTGAGGAGGAACCTCAATGATTAGGAAGTTGATGATATGGCCAGGCTCCTTGAGATCCTAGATGGCTGCACTCTTGGGGATAAAGATTTGGAAGATGAAAAAGTCTACCTATTGGATGATGTGAATGGATTTTCTGTAAAATCTCTTTATGAAGCCTTGGCTTACGAAGAGAACCCCTCTTTTCCAGCTCATTTTGTTTGGAATTGCATTGTCCCTTCCAAAGTTTCCATCTTTTATTTTTTATTTTTTTATAGGTAATTATAACTGAAGGCGGGTGTTGAACCCAGGTCTGTGGTATGACACCCACAGACTTTACCAACTTAGCAAGCTCCATCCTTATGTGGCAGCTATAGTGGGATTGTGTTCCTAATATAAATAACCTTAGGAGTAAGGGATTTATAACCCCAAACAATTGTTGCATGTGTGGTGTTGTCGAGGAAACCTCTGGGCACCTCTTTATTCATTGTTAGGTGGCGAAATTCGTATGGGACTACTTTCTCGCTCAATTTAGGGTGCTATGGGCATCCCCGAGCTCCTTGAGAATGCTCATCAACAATTGGCCCTTTCTCTTCTCCTTTGGAACCACTGAGCGAGTTCTTGTTGCTACTCTTTCTGACGAAGACGCTAATTCGGAATATGACCCCCCCCTTTCATCTGGTTCAAGTGAGTTTGTTTCTGACAATGACCTTCCTCCTCTCAATAGTGATCAAGCACTTGACAGGGGTAGTTGCAGTAGTTATTCATGCCAAACCATTGTGCCAAACTTGTTGACCACAAGGTTTCTGGTGACTATTCCCCCAACTCAAGGATTAATCCGGACTCTTGCTCATCCAAGGTGGGCGTTTTCTATTCCTACTTCATTCATTTGCATTCTTCAGGTATGCCAATAGTTTCTCCATTTTTGGAAAATTCATCTCCCTATTCTTCTTGTCTTGCTTCTGGTTCTATTGTCTTTAGCTCTGCTATGCCGTGTTCCCTTTTGTCTCACATGAAATCCAATCTATGCATGACTATGAATGTTGCTCAGTTAGAGGATGACGATCAACTAGGTTAGGATTTGATGTGCTTTAATGCAATAATGGGGGAGTGGATGGGGTTATGGATAAAATGGGTCTATAGGCTGTTGATGACACAGGTGTTCAAGTTAAGATGTCAGTATACATGGATGATGAAGTTTTTTCTTCCCTTAAAAAAATGTGAGAAAGCTTTGAGGGAGTTAAAAAAACTTACAGTGAAAAATGAGGGATGGTAATGACTTCTCTAATTGTGGTGCTTCTAAAAGAGTTTTCAAGGATTGATGCGCTAGTTGTAAATGAAGATACTGGGCTGGACTGTCAAAGGGTTGAGTGGGATGACAAAGCGCTAAATGGTTAAGGCTTGCATTGAAAAATGTGATCTTGATATCTTAATTTTTCAGGAAACCAAAAAAGAAGTGATCTACAGAAGAATCCTCAAAAGTATTGCTGACAAACGGATTGATGATTGGTTTTGTCTTCCTACAGAGCGATCCTTTGGTGGAATTCTGATTGCATGGGATTCTTTAATGTTTTCAAAGCTTGATGATTATGAGGCATCATGTTCAGTCTCCATTTCTTCCTTGGATAAGTAATTTGGCTTTGAATGCTGCTAGCAAGAGTGTATGGTCCTTTGACATCATCAAATCATCAAGACTATTGAGATAAGCTTCCAATAATTTATCATAAAGGATAACTATGAGTGGCAACTTTAATGGTTGGGTGGCAGCTTTAATGCTACTCGATCTCCTTCTAAAAAGAGTTAGGGCAATCGAATCATGAGGACTATGCGTTAGTTTACCTCTTTTGCAAGCTCCTTTGGTCTTAAAGACTCCCCCTGCTGAATACTCATTACACATGTACTAATGGGCGCCAAAATCCTATCATATGCTGCTTGGGCCCTTGACATATTTCTAATCTCCTTTGATTGGGTAGATTGATTCCCTCACTTCTTCCAAGAAGCCCATTCAAGACTTGTTTCCGATCACAGGCCTATTGTGCTTAACACGGAGTTTATGAGTTTTGGTCCTAAGCCATTCCATTTTGAAAATACGTGGGCACTACACCTTGCTTTTAAATCAAATGTGGAGTCTTAGTGGAAAGAATGCATGGTTACTGGGAGGGACGGCTTCAAATTCTCCCAAAAACTTCAGTTTGTGAAAAGGAAACTCATCACATGGAACAAAATCCTATCGTATGCTACCTAGGCCCTTGGCATATTTCTAATCTCCTTTGATTGGGTAGATTGGTTCCCTCACTTCTTCTAAGAAGCCCATTCGAGACTTATTTCCGATCACCAGCCTATTGTGCTCAACACAAAGTTTATGAGTTTTGGTCCTAAGCCTTTCCATTTTGAAAATATATGGGCCCTACACCTTGCTTTTAAATCTAATGTGGAGTCTTAGTGGAAAGAATGCATGGTTATTGGGAGGGACGACTTCAAATTCTCCCAAAAACTTCAATTTATAAAAAAGAAACTCATCACATGGAACAAGAACACATTTGGCAATTTGAACTCAAACAAAGACCGAATATGGGATGAGATCTTGAAGCTTGACATGCAATACCCAGATGATCTAGGTCTTCCTGAGGCTTTACAGTTTGGTCTTATGGCAGAATTGGAGTCGTTTATCAGATATGAAAAAGTTTTTAGGAAGCAAAACGCCAAATATAAATGGCTAAAGGAAGGAGATGGAAATACCGGTTTTTTTCACAGAGATGCCAATGGAAGGAAGAGGAAGAACCTTATTACCAAACTCTTGATCGATGGGAAAAGAAGTGACAGCTTTTGAGGAAATTGCATCTGAAGTTTCCAGCTTTTATGAAAGGTTGTTTACTCATGAGGCATCTACTCATCCATTCTAGAATTGAAAAACTATTTCAAGTCTACCTCTTGGCTGAGAAGGTTTTCTCCATTGAAGGTCTTTTTTTGAGGAGGAAATCAAGATGGTTGTCTTTATCATGGACAAAGACATCTCTAGGACCGATGGATTCTCCATGTTCTTCTACCAAACTTGTTGGGAGTTTATCAAAGAGAACCTGCTAAATGTTTTTCACGAGTATAGAGGCACATTTCATAACGGTGTTCAGGCCACCTTCATTGCTCTTATTCCCAAGTTCAATGGAGCTTTTTTACTCAAATTATCGTCCCATTAGTTTAATTGGGAGCTTATACAAGATCATTGCAAAAGTTCTTTCTTGGCTCAGAATTGTTATGAATGATATTGTTTCCAACGCTCAGGGTGCTTTTATGAAGGGTAGGTAGATCAAAGATGAAATTCTCAGGAAAAATATGGTGTGCTAGGGTTAATTTGCAAAATTGACCTTGAAAAAACCTTTGATAAAGGCAACTAGGGTTTCTTGAAATGGGTCCTCCATAAAGAAGGTTTTGGCCCTAGATGGATTAAATGGATGATGTGTTGTGTGACGTGTCTTTGGTATTTTATCCTGTTTAATGGTACCTCAAAGGGTTTCTTTAGTGCTTCAAGAGGCCCAAGACAAAGAGACCCGTTATTGCCATTCCTATTTTCTTTGGTGGCTGATTCCCTCAGTTCACGTTTTACTCGTGTTGTTCAGGAAAATCTTGTTGAAAGCATCTAAACCCCTTCCATTGACCTAACTATTTCCCATCTTCAATTGCGGATGATACCATTGTATTTGTCAAACCCGACTCAAAGGATATCATGAACTTAAGCACACATTTCAAGTCTTTGAGCTCATCTCAGGTTTTAAAGTCATTTGGGGGAAATCGGGTATTCTAGTCATTTGGGAACATTTTGGGACCCGGTTATTGAAAAATGGATAAAATATTAACTTGTTGGAAAAAAAACTCACATCTCCTTTGGCAGAAAAATTTGATGCAGTATAAAGGGGAATATACCAAAAATTTATGTAGAATAATTCCAAGACCCTCAAATAAATTTAAATAAAGGATGCGAAAGCAAATAAATCAAGAATAGAGTTTAGAAACAAAAAAGTAGCCACAAAAATTTAAGAATCAGAAAATAAAATCACAAAAAGAAGATGAGAAAAAATTATAACAGAAAAAGAGGATAAAAGATATGAAAAGAGCCCAAAAGGGTATTTTTGTAATTTTGGGCAG
This sequence comes from Platanus orientalis, assembly GCA_025762735.1. Taxonomy (NCBI): domain Eukaryota; kingdom Viridiplantae; phylum Streptophyta; class Magnoliopsida; order Proteales; family Platanaceae; genus Platanus; species Platanus orientalis. The sequence continues at coordinate 16,339 of JAOXJP010277174.1, forward strand.
AAAATAAAAAAATTACCAAAATGTCTCTCTGATGCATCAGAAAATTGTGAAAATTTTATTGTCGTTTTTTACGTGTTCTAGGGTTCTACAGTTAAAATTTTGATAAGATTTGATGAGTCAAATCAAATAATTTCAGAAAAAGTAAAGGTTACTTCAATGGAGGTTTCAAGAGGAGGGAGAAGAAGAAGAAAAGAATAATGATAGAAAAAAAGAAAAAAAAAATTAGTATAGAGAGCAAGAAAAACTTAAGAAAATAAAAGATGAAGAAAAATAATAGAGATATACCTTGAAGGAGAGAGGGAGCTTGTGGCTATATCTATGGAAGAAGGAGAGAGAGGGGAGCCATTAGTGACATCAACCCTTGAAGAGGAAAAACATGATTACACCCACACCTTGTTTATTCTTCACTATCAAAAAATTATGGAGGAGGGGTTGCCTTTAAATAAGCTTACAACTTTAAACAATTAGAATTTGCTAAAATTATAAGCTTCCTAAAAATCCTAAACTCGCTAGTCAGGTTTTCTAAAAACATAAAACATTCTAAAAACTTACTTTCCTAAAATTAAAACTACGAAAACTTAAGAATTTTCTCTAAAAAAAACATTATTCTCGTTTTTATTGACACCCCCTTAGTAATTTGGTTATAACTTTCCCAAATCATCCCGGATCTCCGTAATCTTGGTCTTCTTAGAAAGGTAACTGAATAACTTATCTAATGACACCAAAAGCAAGCCAAAAAGTCAAGTTTAGGTCATTGAAAAATTGGGTCCAAAGTGAAAAACGGGATTGAAACTAAAAACCAAAAAAATCTAAACTTACCATGGCACTATTGGCTTCATTACAAAACTAACCCACCCCTTAAATAATTAAAACAATCCATACATAACACAAGACTTGAACCTTGCTCTTTTGTGTGGTGGCACATTCATAAGTCGCATAATGTTGTCCGCATCAGAATCACTCTTATCAAAGTGGTTGTATTCGACATTCCTGTTTATTTCATGCCAGTATTCAGTATTCCAATTAAGGTGACTACGAAATTAGAACAATTGCAAAGAAGTTTCATATGGGATGGGGGTGGGGCTAGAAAGAGATCATCTATTCAAATGGGTGAAGATTTGCAAACCAAAAGAAGTGGGTGGCCTTGGCATTGGAAACATTGTTATGAAAATAAGTTTTCTTGGGAATTGGTTATGGAGATTCACTTTGGAAGAGGGAAGTTTATGGCACTCTTTGATTCTTAGCAAGTATGGATTAGATCTCATTGGTTGGGACACAGAACCAATAACCAACTCCAAAGCTTTTGTTATCTAGAAACGCATCACTAACATTCGTGCCCTCTTTTATCCTCAATGATGTAGACTGGGTTGTTCTAGCTTACATCGAGCAATTGGACCGGATGAAGAAGCATAAGCCTTTAGCTTGAGTTGGTGGTTGGCCCATTGGACCGAAACTTGGTTTATGGGTTAACCCATGCAACCAATTTTTAGTGGAGTTATAAAGGTTCCTTAGTTTTTTTTTTTTGTTGCTCTTCTAGAATGTCTTGACTAATTTATCTTAAGTGAAAACATTATTCACTTAAGAACTTTTACAACATATATGAAAGAATTCTCTTCATGGTGGCTCTCTTTGGTATAAGAAGACCACAAGTTGTGGGTGTTCTTGGCATGAAGATTTTTTGTCCAAGAACGACGTCTCCTTGGTTCCCTTCGAAGATTTTTCCTCCTCTTCCTTCGCAACTTGTCTTTGTATTTTGCAAGCGTAAGAAGAGGCCCCAACTTTCTGGAGTTGTGTGTGTTTGTGTTCCCTTGAATAAGCCCTCAACTTTTTATAGTTGTGTGTGTTTGCATTCCCTAGAATAGACCCTCAACTACTCGTAGTTGTGTGTGCTTGCATTTTGACAATAGGACCAATTGCATAATTTATTTGAATTCATCCATGCGGATAAATCTCTCTCCAAATTCATCCGTGCGGATAAAGCTCGCCAAATTCATCCATGGGGATAAATCCACCCGATTTCACCCGTCACCTCTCCCGCACATCGTACATGCCATTCGTGCTGCTTCCAGGTTGCGTCATTCACACTTCTCGTGTCGTTGGTGATGGTTGTCGTATCAGTTTTTGGAATAATATCTGGGTGGATGACTCCACATTATCTTCTTGCTTTCTTAGGCTATTTCGCATTACCTCCCATAAAAATGCTTCCATATCCAAAATCCTCTCCCATTCTTTCTAGGGCATCACTTAGCGATGGGAATTGAGTTTTTTGGGTTTCGTTTATTTAGGAAGTTTAGTTACAGTGGGATTTGGAAAGCTGGGAATGGTTATATATATTGTAACTCAGAATTTTATTATTGAGTGAATTAAGATTGAATGAAGACAACTGGTATGATCCTAGTTGACTATCTTTTTCTTCCTCTTTTCTTTTATTTGTTTTATTTGTTTTTTGCTTTCTTTATTTCACTGCAGATTTTTCTGTTACAGCTTTTTTGTTCTTAAATCTATTATAGAACTCAGTTATATCTTTAATCCTTAAACCCTACTGTTAAACCTCATCATTAAAGCCTTATTTTACACATCAAAGCTATCTTCCTACCTACTATAACCCTTGAAGAGTTCACATAATTATTTAAGAACAAAATTGATGCAGCACACCGCTCAAAACACTAACCTACAGAATAGGCTTAAGGCAAAACTGAAGTAAAAGGCTGTAAAGGTTATCGGGTAGGCAAAACAACAGCTGTGTTAATGACTTTAGGGATTAGAACAGGGGTTAAACCAAGGGTGCAAACAGGAACTGATATAGGTTCTGTTTGGCTGATGACACAGCAATAAACAAGGGGCCTGTATATGTATACTTTAGTTAAAACAGTGCTGGAAAACAACCTGGACAGCAGGGTTTGTTGATTTCTTGAATTGATTTATAATATTTTCTGGGTTTATAACAACGGCTTACTGGTGGGATGATATAGGGATGTATTTAGAGATGAAAATAACAAAGGGAATGTGGTAGAAGCAGTTGGTTGATGAGGGAGTGATATAAGTCATTGTGGAGATGGTTCAAGGATTATGGAAGAATATGGAAGTGGTGGAGGGATGATGGTTGTTGACTGTGGGCAGCAAGAAGAAGAAGAAGAAAACTAGTAAAAGAAGAAGAAGAAGAAAGGGAAGAGGGATAGATGTACCTTGAGGAAATCACCAACCTCAAACTTGGAAATTACCAACTAAGCCAAGCTTTAGACACCAAGGACTTGAAGAAGAGAAGTAGTTTCACTCATGGAGAGCAAGAAAACAACTAAAATTTTTATTCATTCCATCATGTCAAGTACAAAAACATGCATCCCATATATAGGCTTATAAATTCATAAAAATAGCTAAAAACCAACTTAGAAACTCTTAAACTACTAGTTTACTTAT
>JAOXJP010277193.1:0-19754 GCA_025762735.1 Platanus orientalis
TTCATATGATGATCATGGGAAAGCATATGTAGATATGTGGTTGTTTAATGAACTTTACTAATTTCTATGTTCAAGAATGATGATCTTCCTCCAATTTCCTAGTGAGCATTTTAGTCATCATTGTCCACATGTAGTTAGGATCCATCACGAGTGGCACCTGATGCACGCATGTTCTTTGTGGCATAAAGGGAGGCTGTGTATATGTAATATAACTATTATAACCATATGTCCACAGAGGCATGGGTCCGTGCAAAGGTAGCTCTTGTTAGTGGTGAGTGGCCTGATGAGCTCCTTGTGGGTGTGGATCTTATGGGGGCCCTTGTATGGGTGGCCTTTGTGAAGTAGATATATTGGGCGCAACATTTATGACTAGGGCGGGTCCAGGCAGAGTGGTAAAGGCATACTTAGGTGTATAATGAGCGTACCCCCTTGCATTTGGTTAATGATAGTTGACCTTGCTGATTCTGTTATGGTGAGATTGGGGTTTGATGGGATTGTACTCTGTCTTTCAAGTGTGAGCTGTTCAATCATGACTTTCAACTCTGCTATAGCGGCATCCTGAGCAGCCAAGAGATGATCTCAACTCTTTATCTGAGCTTGCCACTTTGCGGTTGTAATGCGTTCCCCTTCAGAATCAAAATGGTAGTCCCTGAGGTCTACATTTTCTACATTTGTTGTGGGGTCAATAGGTAAATCTTGGCCTCTGCTTGACCCTACTATTGTAGCCTAAGATCCCTGTGAAGTAGAGGTAACGTTAACTGTTTCAGTGGCCCTGTGTGTCGTGTATGGCCTATCCTTGTGATAAAACATGACGGGAGAAGCTCTGGGTGTTCTGTCACTTTCTACCAATTGACTTCTGGTCATCATACCAGCAAAGTCAAAAGGCTTTTGGTTGTGGCTTAGGAGAACTAGGAGTATTAACAGAAGTTCTTTCCTTGCCCCAGTGAACATTATTGTTGCTTGGGAGTTGTGGGTGGGCCTAAATCTCTTACCCTTGCTGATGTGGGTGCATGGCCCAGGTTGTTTTTAGCATTAGAAGGCAAGACATGGTTACCTCCTTATGAGGGCGCCCATGGTGGCATTGTGTTGATTCGCATACCACTCATTTCTAGTTGCTCATGATAAGTGGAAGGTAAGAAACTATTATCTTTTTTGCTTGTATTCAGAGGATAAGGTTTTCCTCCTTTTTGGTGTTTTACTCCCTTCACCCCCTTTAGGGAGGTTAAATTGGGTTTAGAGCGTTGAGTTTCTGAATTCTACCCTCACCTTATTGTTTTGCCAACTACGCCTCTTAAGAGGGGTGTAAGTGACCATGTTGCGTTGCGACTGGCCCTTTTGTGAAACATGTGTTTTAGAGGTCTTTGTTTTAGGTCCCTTCCTCTTATGTTGCAAGCTTTCCTCATGGCCAATTGGTGTGAATACTTCAACTTGGTTGATAATTTGTTACTTTATCTGGTCTATGAGTATTGTGGAAACTCTTGTGAGAGTGATATAAACTGTAGTTAAACCCTGGTTCTTAAGTGGCAAAAGGAGATCTTGCCTCGTGCCAACATGTGTGCTCGAATGAGCATTTTCTTGTTCATTCACCACCACTATGTTGTGCGAATATTGTGGTTATGTGCATGAATGTGAAATTTTATCTTCATTTGTTAAGACCATTTTGTGCAATTATTACCGGTTCTAGGAGCGCGAATTTGTGTGCGAATGTGAAATTTTATCATCATTCACCACGGGTTCTTGCAATAAACTGTGCTTGAGAGGTGCAGAGCCACTGGCTAAGACTTCCCCTTGGTGGGTGCAATTAATCTTAGACTTGTGCATTCGGGTCTTTCCCCTTTTCTTTGTTGCGTGATGCCTACATCTGTGAGCGTATGTCCATGAATGATAAATGTGTATGTCATTCGTAGGACCTAACTCTGGCGAATGTGAATTTTTATGTTCATTCGAACACTTTTGTTGCGGCGAATAAAATTTTGGGCCCCTGCCTGAGACAACATTATGTCTTTTTCTAGAGGTTTCAATGGCTGTTGACTATTTGTTTGGTTCAGATTTTGGTATCCATCATTTCCTGACTTATTTGAAATCATTTGGGGAGCATATCCCCCTGATTTAACATTGGACTTATCCTTTTTGACTGAGATAGACAGTGTTGTCACAGCACTAGGGGAGACTAATGTCTTAACCCCTGGTAAAGTAAGGGAGACTGAAGCCTCAACCTTATGTTGGGAGACTGAAGCCTCAACCATAAGTGGGTTTTGGGAGACCGAAGCCTCAACCCATGTTTTGCGAGTGACTTCTGGCAAACCAGTAGAGGTTTCCATAGTTGCAACTCCATTGGAGTACCTATTAAAGCACAAAACAACCATTAATACAGTAAACTTAAAGAGAGATGAGAGGAAAGTTTAGTCCCACCATGCGTGCTAGAAATTTGTAATACCAAATTTTGAGCTTCGTGTGAGGCAAAATTCGTTGAACAAATTACTTAGCCATTTTAGAGGCTAGTTTATTATTTTTATGTGTGGGGACTAAAACTCCAAGTTTGATGAACTTGTTAATTACAACTATTTAACATAACCAACCTCTGATTATTTTTAAGTTATATATCACAAAATTATAGTTGCAATCATGTAAAAGAGAAGAAGAATGGGGGAAGTAGAGATGCTCTTTCAAATATATAAATAAGGATTACATTGGGTTGCTCATCAACAAGTTTTACCTATTTGAAACTTGATTCATCTTCAAGCTCCCTATGGTATCTTCTAGGGAGGTTGCAGAGGTGTAATGGACGTGCTCCCTCCTCTTTTAGAAGAGAGGTAGCTTGTAGAACTTCAAGGAAATGGATGTGCTTGCCTTATGATCAACTCCTTCAACTCTCTCTTGTTCCTCCTATCTATTGTTCTTCTTCTCCTATCTGTTGTGTATCTATCCTCTTTTCTTTGTGTGTGAATGCAGGTATTTATAAACCACAGAAACGAGTTTAGAAGAGTCCTCATTTGAGGAGAACTTTATCTCTTCCATATCGTTTACCTTGAGATGAGATTCCTTGAAATCTTATCCCAAGGATTGAGGAGATCTTTCTATGTGAGAATCTACCCCGTTTTCATCTTCTAGGCTGTTAAGGGACTCACAAGATTCGTGATTATCCAAAACATCCTTCTTGTGAAGAGATAAAATCGATATTCAGTTTCTGGTTCCCGTAGTGTGCAAGTCTATTCGCGCACACTTTCTGGTTCCACTCGCCATCACCTTTGGGGCGAATGAGAAATTTATTTCTCATTCACGCACACTTTTTTGGGTGTCGACATGGGTACCTCTATTTATAAATTATATGAGAAGCCAAAGTTGAAAGTCCGGTTTAATCCTAGAGGGGGTGAATAGGATTTATACAAATTCTTTTAATTAACCCCACTTAAAATTTCAATTTAAGGTATTATGTTAATTCTTAGAATTTAATGCACTTAAGGATATAAATCAATTATTATAATTATAAGTACAATGCAATGACAATTTTCAATTTTAATCTTTCAATTAATTTGAGTTCCTAGTTAATTGCAAATATAAAAGATCATATAGTAGATGCAACACATGTCATGTAAAGATAGAGAGAAGAGACAATTCATACCACAAGTAAACACACAATACAATATTTATAGTGGTTCGACACTCGGGCCTAATCCACTTTCAAAGTTCACTACCAAGCTACTAAATTTTATTTAGATTGAAAGCAATTACAGTCAAGGCTAAAATTAGAGAACCTACTACATGCAAAGGCAAGCTCTACTCTTGGTGTCTCTGGCGGGAGCTATGTCGATTCTTGGTCTGATAGGAATGTTCTATACCTGGTGTCTCCGACGGGTATGGTTTACACCTGGTGTCTCCGGTAGGTGCTAAGTTCTACACTACCGGTGTCTCCAGTAGTAGTGCTATGGTCTCAAAGTAAAAAAAATAGAATTCAATACAAATTACCTCACCAAGGTTGATGTATTGCTTATTACACATAAAGGTGGTTGCTCTTCTGTTGAGTTAGTGTGCAATGGGTTCCACCAAGCTTTCAAGAGTGCTTTGCTTCTTAGAGCTTCTCACAAGGGTTTACTTGGGAGTAAACCCTTCTCCTTGCTTTCCTCTCTTAATCTTCAAATGTAAAGTGCTAGAGAAATACTTAATGACTCTTGAATCTTCAATGAATGCTCATAAGAGTGGGCCTTTCATAGTTGGGAAGTGTAAATGCCTTAGCTTCTTCAAGATCTCTCTTTTTTTCTTTCTTGTGTGTTCAAGTGTGTTAGAGAGCTCATTGGAGGCTCTCTTATACTTATAGGGGATGAGCATAGTCATGCACCCTTGATATGACATCTCTCCTAACGGTTAAAAATTTTTAAACATTTGAAACATATATATTTTAAAATTCTACGATATCGGATTGATTTGGTTATGTTGGATTGATCTGGTGTCTCAGTCAGAGACACTCGAGGCTTGCTAGATTGATTTAGGACCCCTTTTGGATCGATCAGATAGTCCCCCGTATTGATCTAGTAAGTTACATATCAATCCACTAAGTGCGGATTGATCCAACACCCCCACTGGATTGATTCGATTCCCCTGTTTTCTGCTTTTTTGGCTCAATTTGATTCCCAACCTCCATGGGTCTTATGCCTAAGGAATGAGAATGATCCATTGACCTTTTTAAGGGTCTTAAGGTTTTTTTAACCTATGTCTAGCAATGTGTTTACCCTTTTATACCTTTCTTAAGCTTGATGAGACTTGGATCTTTAATGCTTAGTCTTTCGCAACATGGGAAAGGATCCATCATTTGCTTCAAGTGCTTAGGGGTTGTCTTCCTTCTTGGGACCCAAGGATGCTTGAAGATTACATACATGACTAAGATATGCAATATACTCATGCCATGCCTAATCTACCACTCTATGTATTTTACAATCTATAGAATTGACAATTTACACTAACAAAAGTAACCCTAAGGAGTGTGAGATCCTTATGAGATTTTTATCCTTAGGTTGTGGGGCTCAGTATCCTTAATTAAGTTAAACTGCATTAAGGACACTATCTTTTATTAATTATAAAATAGCACACCACTAATTGCTATAATCCCTATTACATATTGCAATTGAATTCCCAAAAATAAGAAAATAATAATGATGCCCTTTCTTATAGATATTTCACAATTATGTCTTTCCACTATACAATATTCCTTAATGACCTTCAGGATGATAAAATAATCACTGTCTAACCCTTATTGTCATTAAAACATTATCATTAGGACCTTAATGAATTGATTGGACTTCTAAAACATTTATTTGATAAAAATATTTTGTAAAATAAATTTTTTTATATAATAAATTAAATTTGAAATCATTTAACAAATTCTTTATCAAAACCATTGATACTAGATTTTTCTTGTCCAATTAAATCATATATATTCTGAATTGAATATTCTCCTATTTAAGGGTAGTGGATTTCTTATTAGGCATTTTTATCCTTTCAAGTATCATGTAGGCTATCTAAACTACCCATGATATAGCCTTAAATTAGGCATCATTGGTTAGTAGCTCAAAATAATAAACATGACAACTTAGTGTGTTCATAATGACGAGTCTGTAAATATGAACAACACCTATCCTAACAGTGATGGTTTACTAAGTGTGTTCGTAATAGATCCTTTTAATGCATTTATGTAATGCACTCACATGCAATCTTAGAGTCTCATTCCAGTGGTTAAGATTACATCACTCCATCATATGGTAGCTCTACATGTAGCAACCCTATAAGTGATGTGTCCAGTATCACCTATAGCTATAAAGTTCAGGTCTACAAGAATTGGATTATCAAATCTCTCCACACATTCCAATGTGTTTGGCATCCTACTATGTTACTTGAGGACTACCTATCTCATCACATGAGATTAAATAATTACTTATATTAAGAAACAAATACATGTGATGATATAATAAATAGTTAATATTAAATAATTAATTAATTAATCATGCTTATATTTTATGTCAATGGCTTTTTAAGACACTTATTTCCAACAGGAACTAAATACACCCTTGTCCTAGGGAATTTTAGAGGACTACCCTAGTCTGGCGGAATTATGTAATATAAACCCTTGATGCCACATGGGATTTTTCAAGCGGCACCCCTTTATGGGATTGATCTTTGTGACACTTTCGTGTATCCAATCACCTAGTCACATCAATAGGTAAATCTGACTTAGTGGCCTAATATTCCAACATATTTGATTTGTTGGAGACCCACTATTTGAGTTATATGCTTTTAGATCTAATTTGTTTAAGACCCACCATTTGGGTTATATGTTTTTGGATTTGATTTATCAGAGACCCTTCATTTGAGATATATGCTTCCAAATTTGATTTGTAAGAGACCCTTTACTTGAGTTATTTGCATTCAGATTTGTTACCAGAGACCCTCTATATGTGTTATACATTGTCGGATTTATTTCCTCAAAGATCCGATGGGTTAACTTTACATATTTGGTATTGTTTTTACCAAAACCCTTATTGGTTGAGCATATGTTTTGATTTAGGCTTACTGACAACCTTTCATAAGTACCTTGCATTAAGTTTTAGCATTTGATGGACACTTTTATGAGTTAGTTATGTTCAGTTTGTTTTCGTTAGAATTAATATGCTCACTTTGACATTTTAGTCTCATCATGGATCATAGTAAGGATTATTTGTATAGAACTCTACTTGCACATGCATATGCCTTTAAAATCCTTACTTTATCTTGATTTTCTATATTGCCATTGTTCTTGCTTTAGTCTCTCTTTTAGTTGTATATTTTGTATATCCACTTGCTAAGCTTATCATGCTTATCCAAATTGATGCCATTTTTTCAGATTGAGAGATTGAGATGAGGCACATCTAGGACACAAGGTTATTGGTGATACTCGAGAGCCCTAGCTTTTCATTTACATTTCTTTTCGTTGTATCACATTGGACTCTTTAGACTTTGTTTGGATTTGTATATAAATATTTTACCTTAAATTTTGTGGACATATGATGTATGGGGGCTATGAGACTATTTGGATGGAACCTTTATGGATGGAAGGTTTTATTACTCTTCTACACTTAGTTTCCATTTGATGGATTGATATTATATTATGTTGTGTTATGGGTTAAGGATTTATATTGGTATTTACTATTCCATTGCAATTGATAATTTAAATGATGAATAAATAAGGAAATCTGGTACTACATGTGATATAAAAATGGTTGAGAACATTATGTGTTTGACTTCCCCTGCAATGTACTATGGAATAAGGATTTAAAAAGAAAGTGAGAAAAATTTATAAAAATTATGAAATGAGAAGGACATGGTCACACTGTGTGTCATCCAGTGTCCATCTGGATTCAAGTCCAAAATCAAGACCCTTGAATTTGGATCATGACACACTAGATCATTGATGTGTGTTTTGACCGTTACAACTGCAAACATGGAATACGAACATTAGAGTTAATTATTCAAAAAGCAAGACAAGATGTGCACAGTGATCCTTGTTCTCATGATTAGCGATGGAATTGGGAGTTTGAGGGAATTTTCCATAGACGTGGTTAATGGAAAATAATGGATTAGCAACGTTATATTTGCTCTATTAAATTATTTTTATCAAATTAATGCTGGATCTATCTCTTATGAATTACATATTTTGTGTTGCTTGTGCTTAATATAGAAGGCCAATAAAGGCCATTAAATAGTCCTAACATGTCTTGGGTTGTTTGTGCCTAATATAGAATGCCAATAATGACTATTAAAGGCCATTGAAGAGAACATCAATAACCTTAATATTTTTTTTTTTAGGAAAATGAGTAAACTTAAAAGAGAATCAAGAATGCCTCTTGCTAGGATGAGAGCCTTTCCCTTCTACTATTCATTTTAGACCCTTACCCTGCACTACGACAAAACCACACACACACACACACTCTCTCTCTCTCTCTCTTATATGATCATCTTCTCCAGAGAAACCATTTTCTCTCTTTCTCTAACTCTAAATGTCTTGATCAAGTCCTTGAAACCCCAGTGAGCTTCCTTTGATTGTTGTTACATATGTTCTATGTTATCATTGAATGGTAAAATTTTTACTCAATTACAAAAAGATGCATAATTTATTTATCAAAACAAACAATTTTAACTTAAGCTTTATGCATTCACACTCTTTAGATACTTGGTTTTGGAGATTTTAATTGTGACAAAGGATTTAGTGATATGTTTTATGGGAGAGAAGTATTAGTATGAAGATCTCAATATTTGAATGTGAGTTCATTTACCTGTTTGAGTTTGTGTTAATACTAGTGAAAATATTGAATTTAATATTTTCCTTTAAATCTTGTAGTTTTTTATGGCTTTAATAAAGTAAATTTCATAGTTCTATATGTTTGTTAACAATGAAGAATTAATTTGTAGTTATATATATATATATATATATATATAAGAAGATTTAAAAGTTTTAAAAGAGTCTGTATGTATATATAATTTTTATTACATAAGAAGATTTAAAAGAGTCTCTTGATTTCTTTTAAGCAAATGAGATAATTGATGTTGATAAGGAGAGAGAGAGAGAGAGAGAGAGAGAGAGAGAGGGAGAACGAAAGGGAGATGTAATTGTAAAGGTTGTTTTGAAGAATCCTCTAGAGGATTGCCCAATTGAAATAAGGTATTGCATTAGCGAATGCAAGGAACTATCAAAGTACTTTGTTTCTATCATTTTCCAACATGCAAGTAGGACTAGAAATAATGTGATACATCTTGTTGCCAGGAATAGTTTCGGAATAACAACCTAGACTTAGCACTTGGTATCATTCCTAGTGAGATACAAGGTGCCATATACATGAAAGTATTACCATATATGAACAATTCATTTTAATATATTGATGGGGGAGAGTACTAAGGCCCCTATTAACCGACCCCGATGAACCAGTAGAGTCCTGACTCTAGGGGAACCGACCCAAAGAATTTTTGAGAAGATCAACCCAAAGAATCTTCGAGAATACCCTGGCACAAAAATGTCGAGATCATCGGCAAAAAGCTAAAAATATCCCTCGGTACCCAATCCCCCGAATATTCCGAAAATAGTTCTGACCGTTGCTTAGATCACTTGACACCCAAAGGCTAGTCGGGACCTTGAGGTGCCCGGTACCCAAAAATCCCCAACATGCAAAAATATAACGAATCTGGCTACTCCACTTAAAGATAAGCACAATCAAAAAATTGTTATCAGAAAGGAATATTCTCTACAGTAAGTCTGACACACTGAGAAAATGACAGAGAGAGTAGGGGGAGACATGACAAAGAACGTGGGGGGAAAACAACAGGAGATATCTAATTTGGTACGCTACTGCTCAAGCCTATAAGTATGGATAACGACTCACTCTTCAGGTATGAGATGACAGAAACCCTAATTGAGAAAGTTCTTTCTTTACATTTCCATGTTGCCTGACTTGACCGTTAGAGAGCTAGAGGATGGCCCCCTATCGGCTTCTAGCTTCTTGCCTTTCTCTTTCTTCGTGTGTGTAATGTTTGCTCCACCAAGGACTTGGGCTAGCTATGTGACCATTTGACGGGTGTAAAGGTATCCGTGAACCGATACGCCGCCAGTTGGTGCCATATGTAGGAAATACAGTTTCCCTTAGAACCTAAGGTCTGCATGGTTGAAATCAGTTCAATGGCGGCTCAACACGACCAGGGTGTCGAAGTTGATAGGCAAGAAGCTTTCGTCTCAGATGGAGCACTCCCCGAAACCCTAAAAGTGGCTGTCCTTGAGCGGAGGATCCAAGGACTGATGGAAAGTGTGCAACTGCTAATGGAACAGAATCGATATAATATATAAGAGTTGAGGGATTGGAGAGGTGCACCCGATGACCACGACAGAGGACGGCCGAGACCTCACGCCCCTCTAACTAGAAGCCATGACCAGGGATGCGAAGATGAAGCAAAAAGCGCCTCGGCTTCCTGATTTCGGGAGGCAAGCCAGCTTGGGAAAAGGGTTCACACCCTGGACTTCTGGGATAAGAGGATGGAGGATGTAAGAAGGGAGATAATGACCATGAAGGAAGCTCTTAAAGGAAAAGCCCCTTCCACCATTGATGAACTGATTCAGAGGATGGACCATCTGTTCACTTCGAAGATAATGGATCAACCACTTGCAGACAAGTTTAAGCCACCTCAGATGGAGATGTTCGATGGTGACAAGGATCCCCTTGATTATTTGGAGGTGTATAAGACACATATGAACCTTCAGACAGCCCTCGATGAAATCATGTGTCGGGCCTTTTCTACAACGATCAAGGGGTTCACCCAAATGTAGTTTAGTAGATTAAAGCCTGGCAGCATCCCAAACTTTATAGAGCTAAACCGACAGTTTGTAAGCTACTTTATCAGTTGCCAAAGACACCAAAAATGTGGCACATATTTATTGAATATCAAGTAAAACAAAGGAGAGTCTCCACGGGATTACATGTCATGGTTTAATAAAGAGATGCTGTAGGTGGATGATGCTGAGGAGAAGGTGATTGTGGCTGCCCTCATGGTGGGGTTTTTGCCCTCAAAGTACCTCTTCTCTCCAAACAAAAATCCCCCATCCCGCATGGCCAACCTCATGGTGAATGCACAACAACACATGAAAGTTGATGACACCCTCAACGCCATACAAGAGTGAGGCGCTAAACCTAGTTCACAGTCAGACAAGAGGAAAAGAGAGTAGCAGTAGGCCACATGGGAAGAAAGGGGTAGTTGGACGAGAGAAGGCAATGATAACCACGGGATTAGGCCCTGGGTCAACCTTTCCCCAAGCTAGTTCCAAAACTATACCCCCCTCAATGCGCCTGTGGAGCAGGTGTTCTCACATATCAAGAATGATCCAAGCATCAATTCGTTTGAGAGGATCAGGGCCCCACTAGAAAAGAGAAACTGCAACAAGTACTGTCGCTTCCTCCAGGATCATGGCCACGACACGAATAACTGCTTCAACTTAAAGGAACAAATAGAAGCCCTTATTTAGCAATGGCAATTGCAAAGATTTATTGCTAGGAGACACCCAATGATGCGTGAAGACACCTATCGGGACCCTCCTATTTCGGAAGAAAGAAGGCCAGAGGGACCGATAGGGGAAATCAGGGTAATATTTGGTGGGTTTGTCGGGGGAGGAGAATCCAGCTTAACAAGAAGATCACATGCAAGGCAGATTTGCACAGAAAGAGGCTAGCAGATGATGATGATAGAAAGTTTGACAAAGCATCACAAGGTAGAGCACCTCCCATCACCTTTTCTATAGAGGACGACCATGGAATGAGTCAGCCACACAATGACACATTGGTGATGACGTTGGTCATTTTGAACTACATCACACACCATATCCTCATCGATAATGGGAGCTCGACAGATATTCTCTACATCCTGACTTTAAACCAAATGGGTATCGGGTGAGACAAGCTTAAGCCCGTTCAACGTCCTTGGTTGGATTCACGGGCAATAGGTTGCTCCCACTATAAACTACCAGCTTGTTAGTCATAGCTGGGGCAGGAGACCGACAGGTCACCAGGTTAGTTGATTTCTCTATGATCGATTGCCCCTCTGTGTACAACGTAATCCTTGGAAGGTCGACATTGAATCGATTAAGGGTGGTCACTTTGACCTACCATATGTTGATGCACTTCCCAACTGACGGGGGAGTTAGAGAAGTTAGGGGAGACCAAGTGGCAGCCAGAGAATGCTATATGGCCTCACTAAATAGGGAGCCAATCCCAGAAGAGAGCATGGCAATCGACAGTCTGGAAGTTTGATATGAAAGGACTCGGGTGGTGGAAGAACTAGGAGGAGAACTTGAGGATATTATTCTCGACTCAAACACGCTCAACAAAGTGACCCGGGTGGGGTTAGACTTACCGAAAGATTTCAAGAGGAGATTACAAAACTTCCTCATAAAAAATCAGGACATGTTTGCCTGGACGCATGAAGACATGCCAGGAATAGATCCCCGACTAGTTGTATATTGGCTAAATGTGAACCCAACCTCGAGACCATTCAAGCAAAAGAAGAGAAACTTTAATCTAGAAAAAAATCAGGCAATCGCAGAGGAAGTGGAGAAATTGCTAGCGACCCTCTTCACAAAGGAGGTCCACTATCTCAACTAGTTGTCAAATGTAGTTATGGTGTGAAAACCAAATGGGAAATGGTGTATGTGTTTCAACTTCATTGATCTCAATAAAGCATGCCCTAAATATAGCTTTTTGCTCTCAAGGATCGACACTCTGGTGGACTCGACGGCTGGTCATCAGACCCTAAGCTTCATAGACACCTTCTCGAGGTATAACAAGATAAAAATGCATGAGTCTGACTAGGAGAAAACAACTTTCATCACTGATCGGGGGTTTTACTGTTACAAGGTTATGACCTTCGGGCTGAAGAATCTAGGAGCAACCTACCGAAGACTAGTCAACAAGATGTTCAAGAGCTAAATCGGAAGAAATGTCAAAGTGTATGTGGACGACATGCTAGTGAAAAGCCTCCTACCCAAGCAACATCTGTCGGATTTGAGAGAGACATTCCAAACCCTGAGGAAACACAAGATGAAGCTCAACCCCAGTAAATGTGCCTTCAGAGTATCAGCCAGGAAGTTACTTGGGTTCATGGTTTCCTAACGGGGGATAGAGGTGAATCTCGAGAAGATGAAATCGGTAATCGAAATGCAACCACCAAGGAACACAAAAGAGGTGCAATGACTAATCGGGAGGGTAGTAGCTTTGAGTGAATTCATATCCTAGGCCACAGATAAGTGCTTTCCTTTTTTTACTTACTGAGAAAGGCTTTCTCCTGAGATGAAGAATGTGACAAGGCCTTCTGAGAGCTTAAGGATCATCTCGGCTACCTGTTGTTGATCAATCAGCTGAAGCAGGGCAAGGTTCTCTATGTGTACTTGTCAGTATCATAAATAGTAGTAAGTTCAGTTTTAATAAGGGAAGAAAGCGGGGTACAAGTGCCAGTGTATTACACCAGCAGAGCCTTCAGAGGAGTAAAGGAAAGATATTCGAGGGCCAAAAAGATGGTGTTCACATTGGTTGTCACAGCTCTGTAACTAAGGCCCTATTTTTAGGCCCACACCATTTGGGTGCTCACGGATCAGCCTCTCAGAGTCATACTTCACAAACCTGAGACCTCTGGGAGACTAGTTAAGTGGTCGGTAGAGTCAAGCGAGTTTAACATCGAATACCACCCCCGGGGAGCTATCACGGGCCAAACAATGACGAACTTTATCGTTGAATACACTCATGCTCTGGGGGAGGAATTTGAGATGCAAGACGAGTAGCTAGAGATAGAAGAAGTAGATCAGGTAGAGTGGGTTATACACGTTGATGGCTCCTCCACCAATAGCGCAGCCGAGAGAGGAGTTGTCTTGGTGACACCAGAGAGAAACAAGCTCGAGTATGCCATTAGATTTGGGTTCAAGGCGACCAACAATGAGACTAAGTACGAAGTAATGCTCACAGAACTACGCCTTGCCTATACACTCGGGGCCAAGAGGGTTAGGGTCAACAATGACTTCCAGCTTGTGGTAGGACAAGTACAAGGGGAGTATGAGGCAAAGGATAGGTGGATGAAACAGTACCTCACCATGGTAGTGAAAGAGAAGTCCCAATTCAGACATTTCAACATACAGAGGATCCCACGAGGACAGAATGAAGAAACTGACAGGTTAGCCAAACTCGCATCATCTACTACAGAAAGCCTTGACCTTAGGATCATTGTTGAGTATCTACCTAAGCCAAGCATCAAGGCAGAAGAAGATAAGGAAGTCAACGTGGCCAGCCCTGAGTCCGAATGGGCCAGCCAGATCATAAAGTATATGATGAATGAAGAATTGCTTGAGGATAAAGAAGATGCGAAAAAAATAAAAATACAGGCGAGTTGATATAACTTTCTCGAGGACACCTTCTATAAGAAGAGCTTCAACCTCCCCCTGCTCAAATGCCTATCCGAGGAGGAAGTCAACTATATGCTTCGAGAAATACACGAAGGAATATGTGGCAACCACTCGGGGGGTAGGTCAATGACCCACAAAGCCATTAGGCAAGATACTATTGGCTTACTATGCAAAAGGATGCAGGTCAGCTCACTCAAAAGTGTGACAAGTGTTAGATATTCGCCAATGTCCCCAAGAAGCCCGCAGAAGAGTTAGTCCTAATAGCCGGGCCATGGCCATTTGCCTAGTAGGTAATCAATATAGTCGGACCACTTCCCTAGGGAAAAGGATATATGAGGTTCTTGGTAGTGACCATTGACTACTTCACCAAGTGGGTGGAGGATGAACCCTTAGTGAAAATCACAAAGAAGAACATCCTTGATTTTCCTTGAAAGTTAATCATTTACCAATTCAGGATTCCCCAAGTTATTATCACCGACAATGGCAAGCAGTTCGACAATGCCCGGAATAGGAAATTCTATGTAGAACTCAAAATTAAGAACCACTTCTCTTCCCTGGCTCACCCCCAAGCCAACGGCTAAGTGGAGGTTACCAACAGGACGCTTCTAGGCATAATCAAGAAAAGGCTCGAGGAATCCAAAGGCCTTTGGTTGGAGGAGCTGCAAAGCATCCTTTGTGCATACACCACCACGGTAAGGACTCCCACAGGGAAAATGTTGTTCTTACTAGCATTTGGAACCGAAGCAATGATACCTATCAAGATTGGGATGGCCACACACAGAACAATGAACTTCAACTCAGGGAAGAATGAGGAAGGCCTTAGGAATAATCTTGACTTGCTAGAAGAAAAAATGGACGAGGCCACACTTTAGACGGTGGCCTATAAGCAAAGAATGACCAAATATTATAATTCACGAGTTAAGGCAAGGAGGTTTAGAAAGGTGAGCCTGGTGACATAAGACCCGACAGAGGGAAAGTTAAGACCGAACTGGGAAGGACCTTACCAGGTAACATGCTGCAATAGGCCCGGGACCTACCACCTCGAGATAATGTAGGGGGAGCTTGCCACGACCATAGAATGTAGAGCATTTGAGAAAATATTATCAATGAAATTGTTATGACTAACCAGTGAGATATTTTTACTCTGTAGGGTCAGAAAAACTTTTAGGTTATCATGCCCGTTACAAGATTGACCTCAGGTCACAAGATTGACCCCAAGCCGCAAAACTGGTTCGTCCTTCCAGGCCCTCGTACTTCATGCTCAAGCTATAAGACTAACCCTTGGGTTACAAGAATAACCCTCAGGTTACAAGAATAACCCTCAAGTCACAAGACTAACCTGTCCTTCTAAGCCCTCGCACTCCATGCTCAGGCTACAAGACTAGCCCCTGGGTTACAAGAAAAACCATCAGGTCACAAGATTAACCCCAAGCCACAAGATTGGTATGTCCTTCCAAGCCCTCGTACTCTATGCTCAAACTACAAGACTAACCCTTGGGTTATAAGAAAAACCCTTAGGTTACAAGATTGACCCATCCTTCTAGGCCCTCGAGCCTCAGGCTCAGGCTATAAGACTAGCCCTTGGGTTACAAGATTAACCTTTAGGTCATAAGATTGACCTCGAGTTGCAAAATCAACCCATCCTTCGATTGAAGCCCAAAGCATAGTAGAATGCGCGCATCACAACTAGGGTCAACCCTCCTTTACTGAGTAAGTGCAGCTACACCTTCTTGCACATAAGTTAAGTCTAAGCAAATATTTAAGAGTACCCGGCGGCATCATAAAAAAAGGCCCCACATGGGGGAAGGGCTCAAGCCCAAAATAATGCCACCGAGAACCCTTATTTTCCTGATAATATAAGAGACGTGTCTGGTCTTCTCTCCCTTTTTTGAAGAAGCATTTAATGGGCAATACACCCATTAGTCGATGTTGTATTAGCCCCGAGACACACCTATACTTAGAAAAATTTAGTAGTCAATACTTACCTCTATTTGTCGTTAAAATGTTAACCCCGAGGCATACACATACTTAGAAAAATTTTACATTGTCCATTCACACTCGGTTAAAAGTTAATTACTACAACACACATTCACATTTAGAAAAATTTAAGGTGAAAAATTATGAATAGGATGCAATACACAGCGGGGTGTGGGCCTCGATTTTCGCATGACGGGTAAATCCCTTTTGAAAGATATTTGCCTATCGCAGGAAATATCCCACGTGACTTGGAGTTGCCACCAATCTTTTTAATAATGTGACTGGACATCAGTTTTGAAAATGATACAAGTTTAAATTTTGAAAAAGGGTTTGAAATGTCTGACTCCACACTTAAACTGGTCTACTCCCAAAGATTCTAAGGTAAGTTGTTCGTTTATTAGTTGGGGAAGGTGTTAGGCACCCCACCTCATCCGCTTTCGCGGTTACCTACTCTAAACCCGTTACAGTCTAATGGTCAACTTGACTTATCAATTTATTCATCTCACACATTCCTTTTTTATCTCATTTTATTGAGATTAGGCAGGGAATCCACATGCCATTTCTATCAAAATTTTGGCAGCATAACGACTGTAATATAGACACCCTAGGGATGAATAGTGATTCCCATGTCACTTCTTCAATAACCTGATAGTTTGCATATCCAAAAAACACTCTAAATATACATCACCACTGTCCACCCGACAGCTCCGTATCCACCACCATTTACATCCATCACATATATAATTAAAAAATAAACTACCATGTTATTCCATATTTTATAAGCTAAAGAATTCCAAAAATAATTATACAATCCCTAATCAAAATGTACCAAATTACTCAATACAAGTTGAGGATCCAAAATATGTAGTTTACCTACTCACATCGCAGTTACATCGTCACTCCTTCCAAGCCTTCTAGAGATCTCTTGCATATAACAAAGTTTGGAATTTAGAAAAATACTCTATTAAAGAAATGGAAATAAAATAAAGGGATTAAATTGATGACCATGCCTCTTTTGATGCTTTCCCATGTAATCTCTTAAAAGATTAATGTTAGATCAACCACATAAACAAGGGTAACCAATAAACATATTTTAAGAGTGATCTTTAACATGAAGCATACTTAGTCTAGATAAATCAATGAATCTGGAACAATTCCATAGAGCATTCCTTTCACACATGATCAACTCGTAAATAAATATGGCATATCTGAATATGTTGTTATCTCTTTGTATAAAACTCCTAAAAGGTAACATGAACATAGTCTTTTGCTGAATCTGAACTTAAATCACCTAAAGCTTACAAATTCAGTATCATCACAAGTTCCTAATTTTCTTCCCAAATTTGTCATAAGTATATACACAAGCTTCACAGAGCTGCCTATGCTGAAAAAAAGTGTATCTCTATACAGGTTTCATTGGCTGCTATGGTGACAGGACAAAAAGGCCAAGAAAACTTTATATATGTAAAATGATAATAATAACAATAAAATAAACTCTCAAGCAACACACCCAACTAGTCCCCTTGCACTGCATCAATTGAGTTGTCATCCTCCCACTTAGGGTTGCAAACATTTCCCATAGTGATCTAAAACAACTTTGGTATACTACGAGAGACCAAAACACCTTATTTGGCTAATGGCAGCTGTATCAAAAAATCTCTTAACTAAATAAATTATAGTATGTCCAATGGAAACTTAACCGAATGGTTCAAAACAGATAAAGACAAATGATAGTATGCCATCTTATTTCTATTTCTAGTGACATTTCAAAAGATAACTTTAGCACCCACTATATGATGAAGGAGGCAACTCATTTATGAAATAAATCCCTTGATCATGTTTTGAGAATTCACAAATAATGTAGAAAACTTCCTAAAAATACTTACTCTCAAAATGGATCATAAATATAAAGACCAATGATAAATAAAAAGATCATATGACTTATCAAGAATCAAGAGATAGGGATTCTTCAAACAATAAAGCGAAATGGTCACCCTTTTTTATCTGTAAAAGACTAACATTCCTCATTCAAATCCACCAAATCAAGCCTTCAGCCAGATTCCCAAACAGCCATGCAACATTGGCTCACAACATCATTTTTTTTATCCGAAATTGGAAGGTAATCAAATCAATTAAAGCAGTATGAGCAAAATTACCTTAGTTATTTTTTTAGTTTGTCAACGTGAATGAACTGAGGTGGGGAAAAAGGGTATTTTGGAATTGGAAGAACTATAACAACAGTAAAATAAAATAAAGAGTGATAAGACTACATGATTGTGTTTATGCAAAATTCCATTGTGGCTTAAGATTTCAAGAAGCTTTTCATCCGGCTGTGGGCTTACCTTTACCAGATAATTAATGTGCAAAACAAGAGCCCCACAAACTATTTAAAAAAAATAGAAACCCATCTCGGTTCATAGGGCCACTTCTTATACCTACAAACTAATACGAAATGAATGGAATGGATATATTTGTTGCTTTTTGATTGTGTAATCAAACCCCAATCCTTAATCTAACCTGCTGCTGAACCATAAGTTTTAGTCCCTGGTTGACATCCCTGAACCATTAAAAGTTCTTATTCATGTTCCATATCAACCCAGAAAATAGGCTTGCTATTCCAAATTCCTATCCTAACTTCTAACAACTACCGTTATAAAGTCAATCCCTGTGATACCTTTCTGTGATACATGAACCAGTAGCCTATTAGATCCTTTAACTTATCAAAATGGTCTCAGGAATCCTTCCTATCAGTCTTGTTTTATACCACTGTTTCGGACCTATAACTCAAAACTGACCCTACAACTGAATTCATGAATTTCATAGTGACCACTGGTTTTTCCCTTGGTTCCATCCCTGATTTTGACCCTCTATAACCCAGAATTCTGACCAGATTACTACCCAATCTGAATCCTAATCCAGTCCATGAAATGAAGCCTATTTTACCCACTGGTTCAGTCATCGTTGGTTCCCTAATTTTGGGAATCGTTGGAATAAATATCAATATTACTACCAGCAGTATGTTTTGGGCCCTTACCCGCAAGCATAACCTTTCCTTTCCTTGTGTTATACATCAGCCCTTGCATGGAATCTATTGGAAAGTTTAAAAAAAAAAAAAAAAACAAAGTCTAGAAGGAATCTTGAGATACCACTCTAACCATAGGGTATGTTTCGTCATCCAAACTGGCTACCCACTTTAATGAACTTTGGAATAACAAAAAAAAAAATCTGGCAAACTAACATATGTAGAAGCCAAAATTTCATGATTTGGCTCAAGACCAAGAAATGAACTTCGTATAGCATCAAAACTAAGTAATAATAATAAACTCCCACTGATTCACTTGACTTGCTCTTCCACATGTGATGCATGGTTGTCGCCAGCTCATGCTTATTATTACTATTGTTATAGCCAAAAAAAAAAAAAATCATGTCATATTAAATAAAATAATAATAATAGTAATAATTGTGTTCTAGAAGTGCTAATTAATTTTATTGGACAAACACCTCTGAAGCTCTTATGCACACAGCCACAAAACATTCACGAATATATTAGCCATTGACCTATCCCTCAGTGTTGCGGATCATTACTATCATGCATACCAAAACCATAAACAATATGAATACAAAGAACCAACAACTTCAGTAATTTGAAGCCAGAGAGTTTGTAAGCACCTAAAACCCAACATAACTGAACATCGTATTTTGCCAAAATATATCATATAGGAGGCAAGAGGATGCACCTAAGGACCACATATCTTGATTTGCACTAAGTAATATTTGGGTAGATTGGCAGTCAAACTAACATGGTTATGCAGTGATTGAGATACAAATG
>JAOXJP010277204.1:0-19753 GCA_025762735.1 Platanus orientalis
TTCTAACACAAGTTTGAATCATTAAATCTACATGAGATCTTAGTGAATCACCGCAACCTCTGACTTATGATTATGCTAACATTGAACCTAAGTGAACTATATGTATTTAAAATGATCAGTTTATGATAATATGGTGCTTATGCTTGTTGTACACATTATGGAAATATCCTTATTATCGAAACTATGTGGACCTTTGAACCTATCGATGTGAACTCTTTTGGACTTTGAAACTTTAACTATTTGGGCCCCGTCACCAGGCTAAGTGTGACCCCTGGACTTTGAACTTCTGAGCCTTGTCACAGGGATAAATGTGGCCATTAATGATCTAGGCCTCGTCATTGGGATAAGTGTGTCTATTAACTCTTTGGGCCTTGTCACAGGGCTAAATGTGGTCGTTAATGATATGGGCCTTAACACCAGGCTAAGTGTGTTCTATTGATATGTGGGCCTTGACACCGGGCTAAGGGTGTTCCCTTTTGACCTTTGAACATTAAACTTTGGAACCCTTTGAATATGGAACCTTGTAGACTCTGAACACTTCGAACACTGAACTCCGAACACTTTGAATCTTCACACTCCAAAAATTGAACATCTGACTATTGTGGACTATGTGGATTCTGGATACTTTAAACATCAAAATCTTAACACTTTGAAATCATAGAACATTGAATCTCTTGAGACTAACCTGTGTCATTGAATTTGTGACTTTTGACCTTCGCATTGAATTATTATTCGAACTTCAATCCTTGTATTGAACCATTGGCTTCTGTCTGACATGTGACTATTAACACTTTAGTACTAGTATGATTGTGATTTTTACTTTGATATCTATTTAGTTTCGTATTGACCTTTGGATATGCTAGTATTCAGATTGTTCTTTCCATCAAATTATTTATAGTCTACTAGATTTCTTATAGGTTGGGACTAACCCAACAGTTTATTTTTTAGACTGATCATTGATGCAGGTCCCTCCTTCGAGAGACTTAATTCAGCAGGCTCTAGTTTTTTGTTTTTACATTATTTTTTCTGAGCATATTATTGGATCCTCTATACTAGGCCACATTTTGGATTATTAGATATTCACTTCTCTCTTGTTTATTTAGGGTGAGAGGGCACCCTAATGATGTAGTTATTCGACATCTTTACTATATTGACTATCGTGGAGGTTGTAGTAATATTTTTATTTTGAGATATTAATGTGATACTATTGTGACATTGTAGTTTGGATTACGCTTTCGCAAACTATCATTCCGAATATGTATGGTTATTGGATGTTGACTATGCTTCAACAATCTTTTGAAATCTGATTATTGAACTAAATAAACATAAGAAAAATTAATGTGAATATCTATACTATAAATAAGATTTAAATGTGAACTTGTGGATATTATTTGAACTACATTGGACTTGTTCACCCGTTCATAGTTTGGGCTATATTGATATGTGACTATCGGATATTAGATTTATAAACAGTAACGAATCCGAAATGATATGGATCTATATCTGAATCCGGGTTCGGGGGTGTTACAAAAGCAGCCCGACCCGCTTTATCACGATTAATAAATGGGCCAGGTTAGGGTTGAGCCATATAGTCAAATATCCTTATCTCGATACGACACGAACCCGACCCGCCAACACCAATTGCCACCCCTCTCAATTAAGCTAAACCAGCTCTCAATTGGAGGCATAGGATCAGCACAGCTCAGGACAAGCAAGCTTGAACAACCCTAATAGCTAGTAAGTGGGACAGAGTTTGTTTATCTTCTTCTTTATATTTATCTAGACATCTATGGCCTCGACGACAACGCTTTTCCTTCACCACTGTTCACACTCTGCTTTTCGACGCTAAAGGTACTGGTGCCCGATATTTCGTCCGCCACATCGTTTCGCGCAGAGGTATCGTTGTTTTCGTAATAGATTTATTTCCATGGTTCACAAAGAATAGGATTCGGTTTTTCTTAGTTATTTTGTAGCTTTTTTTTTTTTCATGATTTTCATTTTCTCCTTACAACTTGGATTTTATATTTCTTTTTTAATATTTATTATTTGTTTGATTGGCAAATGATCTGTTTCTTCTGCAAATTGCGATTTTTAATGCTCAGATTATACCAGTCTCTGGGCTTAAGAGTTCGCTTTATTATTCTTGTAAACGGGCATTAGTGGAAGTACAAGTTCATCAAGCATACCTGCATTTTGTGTTATAAGTATCTCTGTTATTTTTTTCTAGTGCGGTTCGGGATAATTCTGACTTAATATCAATCTCCAAGATTCAATCTTTTTGTTTTCAATCTGTAAGTTTGAGTTCTTATACATGGGTTCGGATTCGGTCTTCACCCACTGACCTACTAACCATTAATTTAAAGGATTTTGAATTTGTTGTAACAATTGGGTTGATTCAATTCGTTGAAATAGGGATTGTAATGAAGCTTTGTGGGATCACATACTGTTTCCCTAAGATTTTTTTTTTTTGATGAATTTCCCTATGATGATGATTGATATATTTGTTACTTTTGATAACTCTATGAACCAGAAGCAATGAAACCCTGAGGTCTCTATCTTTAATTATAATCTTTCAAAAAGAAGTTACAACTGATTTACAGTGAGTTATAATAAACTTAATATGGTTACAAATAACCATAACTGTCAAACCTTCTTGAACAACCTTGACTACCGAATATACCTAACCAACTTTCTTAACAACTTTGTAGGCCCTGTGGAAGTTATCTGCTTCTCTAAATCACAATGGCTTCTTCGTCTTCTCTTTCTACTTGTACCCCACACAGGGGTGCGGTTGTTCGTAGAGTAGCTGCTGTTTCTGGGACAAAATGCCAGCAAGAGTTTACGTGCTGTTATTCAAGTCTCCCATCTAAACAATCATCTCTTTCTAAATCAATTTCTGTTTCTATTGACCCAACACACTCACGGTTTTTCCCCATTGAGAAGCGACTGCAATGGGCAGATACTGGAAGAGTCATATCAAGGAATGGAAGCCGATGCCAGGCATTAGACATTGAAAATACATCTTCATTTTCGGTAGGGAAGAAGTTTCAACTCGATGATGTGATCGAGGCACAGCAATTTGATAGAGATATTCTAAATGCCATATTTGAAGTGGCCCATGATATGGAGAATATTGAGAAGAATTCCTCTGGAAGCCAGATTTTGAGGGGTTATCTAATGGCTACCCTCTTTTATGAGCCCTCCACAAGAACTAGACTTTCCTTTGAGTCTGCCATGAAACGGTTGGGTGGAGAAGTTTTGACAACAGAAAATGCACGTGAGTTTTCGTCAGCAGCAAAAGGAGAAACCCTGGAAGGTACTTCTTACTAGTTTTTACTTTGTTGGGAAAGGTTCAAGATGGTTTTAAAGCAGTTGGTTCTTATTTGAAAGGCTTGATATGCAGATACTATAAGAACTGTTGAAGGGTACTCAGATATAATTGTGATGAGGCACTTTGAAAGTGGTGCTGCTAGAAGAGCAGCAGCTACGGCTAGCATTCCTATTATTAATGCTGGAGATGGTCCAGGGCAGCATCCGACACAGGTATTGGAAAACAAGTTCCTTAATGGAGTTAATCTATGTTTATACATCTTATCTGGCTGCCACAATTTATGGAATTATTTATTTGCAGGTTTTAGATATACCTTTAGACTGCCTTTAACTAGAACGTGGAAATTATTTATTAACTTTTATTTTGGTTCCTTCAGCTAGTTTGTTGGGAGCACTAGTTTGTATGTTATTGAAATCTTATAAACTATATTGTTTGTGATTTATTTGTTCATTCATCTAGTGCTTTGCAAGCATTAGTTTGTACCATTTAGTAAGTTTATAGTGGGAGGGCTTATGAATTTCTTTCGTTGGGTCTTATGTATGAAATGCACACACATACACTGTCTGAATAGTTGGAAACTAGAGTTAAAAATGAATTCTAAATAGCCAAGTGCTTAGAGATCTTGTGTCACCTATGATCCATAAGTTCATCCTAGGGACCTCACTTTCAAAAATACGAAATTATCCTACCAACTTGATAATGCTATTATTCATTTTCTATTGAGAAATTTGTTATATTGGGACAAATCCATACATTTGTTCAAAAGTTTTAGCTTATCTTCATTCTTGTCCTTTTAATAACATTAGTGTTAACACATAAATGCATGGTGTGATTGTCTTGCAATTATTACTGTCAGACACCTTGGAGTCATGTCTTTTAAAGTACATATTTGCATCTATCTTATGTGGTTCCTCATGTTTTTTGGGTACCAATTGGTGATCATGAATGAATTTCAAAGCAGATCAATTTAAACATATTGGCAGAAATATGACAGTATTGCTTTTCTTCTGAAATTATTACCACTTTATCTATTTGTTCGTCTTTTATTACGACACCATGCTTTGTCCTGATGCACTATAACATGGGTTTTAAAACCAATCACAAATCTTCTCTGTTCATTCTTATACTTGCATCATCTTCATCATAAATTGGATGATACATGAAAATGTTACATCTTCTTTCCATAACTAGTACCTCTTTGAAATTCTCTTATTTTCATTTACCATTGATCTTGTATATCCACTCTTGGTCACAGACCTTGCCATTGTAATACCTTTTATATTTCACGGGGTTGAAAATTGATTTTATCTTCTTTTGGAGCTTTTTGGTTTAGTGGATGGAAAGAATTCTCTTGGAGTTTAAATATCGGTATATATAGATATCTTTCTAACTATTTGGATGGTAAAGACATTGAACACAACAATGCCTCAACTACCTGATGGAGTCGGTCTTACTTATATGCTTTTCAGTTTCAATGTAGAGCACACCTAAACCTTTTTCAATCAAACTTTGCCAAGTGAAGAACAAACAATTAGCTTGTTATATCATGGTTCTTAATTACTCTCAATTAGCTGCCAGCCTGCTATTCAGGGATGCTAAGTGGGAGATACATGATCATGCTGAACTGACCCAGTTATACTTATCCAAACAATAAATTGTAATCTTCTAGCCATTTGATATATTTTCCACTGTTATTTTATTTTATTTTTTGAATGGTAAATAGGAGATGCATTGAAAAGACAGAGAATACAAAAGATTCACCTGGAAGTTGAATAATATAAAAGTACAAAAGATATATTTTCCACTGTTGGCATTACTTTATTTCTATCCATGCACGAAGAGCTAACATGCTTCATACTTTTTCCTATATTGCTATATTGGTATGCATGGAATCATGGGATTTTTGCAAACACAAATCAGGATACAAGTAATGGCATTCTCTATTTATTGATGAAGTGTATATTCCAATAAAGGTGAAACAAAGTTGATTTTGTCAAATGAGACCAACTGAGGATGATAGCAACACCAGTGCTTCAACTCAAGGTGGCCTTTCTACCTATTGGTCTGATGATGAAAGTGAATGGAGATCGTAGCAATATTATGTGAATTCTGTCCTGATTGGGTCTTTCACTGAGTAATTGGCCCTAGTACTCCTTGGTAGCCTCTACTCGGGAACGCTTTACAATAGAACATGCTGTGGAAGAAGTCCTTTAGATTGGCTGTGAGGAAGACATTATGCTTCCTACTTGAATCATAATTGAATATAAGTTTTGTCATTCATAGGGAAACAACTTGAGTTGGGTCAGTATTTTATTTTTTTATTCAATAAAACGTTATCTACTGGCCATGGACAATGGGGCTATGAGTAGAATGGCTGAGCAAACCTTTGGTTTAAAATTTTAACAAGCTACACCTATTATAAATCTAACCTTTTCAAAGCTACTTAATTTTCATTATCTTGGTTCAATCATCCAAAAGGAGAAATGAAAGAGGATGTTACCCATAGAATTATAGCCGGAGAATGAAGTGTAGAGGTGTTTCTGGAGTGCTATGTGGTTGACCATACTACTAAAATTGAAGGGAAACTTTTACAAGACAACTATAAGGTGATGCAGTACAATAACCAAGGACAGGGGTTGTTTTCTGTAGGGATTTTAAAGAAAGAATAAACAAAAAAGAAAGGGAGAAAAGAGAAGAAAGAAGAGAGAAAAGGAAAAAAAAGCTCACCTCACGTGAGGGGTTGAGAGAGAACTTGGGACACCACACCCACTTTAACACACATGTGTTTTCTTTTTAAATATTTATCGGCAACTGATTTATTTCATATGTGGGTGCCTCTTTAAATAGGCTTACAATGAAATAAAATAAAATAAAATTCCTATAATCTAAGGATATTAATTCCTAAACTTTCTATAAAAAAAGAATCATACTAAATTAAAATACTTAACTAAAGGGATTTTACTTGCTTGACAAACAAGAAATTTTGGGTCCTACAAGATCTTCAACAATCTCCCAAAATATTCTCCACAATCTTGGAGAAAATATTTCTAAATATTCTCCAAAATCTTAAAAAATATTAGAAATATCTTGCAGCTCATATTGTGGGTCCCATGGATTGAGGTCGTAGCCTATAAAAAGACAAAAATATCATATAAAATAAATTCCTATTCTACTCCTTGGCAACTTTGCCTTATTGTAAGGACTCCCTAAACTTAAGCAAATTATAGAAAAACCCTTATAAACAAAAAAATTAAATCCTAAACTACTAGGCAATCCATGAAAGATTATCCATGGTCTTCCAACTTCTTTTTCTTTGCATAGAATGCTCTTACATCATAAGGTCAGCCATGCTTTATGGAGTATTATGTTGGAAAATCAAGAAGTAACACATACATAAAATGAGTGTATCAGTGTAAGAAGATGATGTTGAGATAATGAGCGACACTACTAGAAAGAATAGAATCAGAAATAAGTGTATTTGCAAGAATTTAGGGGGAGTACCAATAGGTGACAAGGTGAGGGAATATCAAATTAATTGATTTAGTTATGTGAAAAGAAAAACATTTATTGCACCAATGAGGAGTGCTATGGTGCAAGTTGAAGGCTTAAAGGGCAGGGGAAGGGTCAAAAAGGAATGGGTCAAAGTAGGGAGAAAAGACATGAGGGCTTGACCCTAGATAGATTGGAAATGTGGGATAGGATTTGTCAAGCCAAACCAAGTAGTTAGAATAGGCTTTGTTGAGTTGAATTGAGGAGTTGTTTAATTGACCATTATGATCACTAGGCCTCTGTATTTAGTTAAATAATAAACCAAAGAGAAACACAAGCATTAACTAGAGTGAAAGTTTGATAAAAAAAAATGCAATTTAAAATAGAAATATATTTATTCTCCTTAAAAATATTATTTGATTCAGCAAGATGTGTAACATAAACTTGGATACTTGGTAACCATTGCCAACCTAGTTGGGTTTGATTCAAGGTTCGGCGACTTGGATTTTTTACTCAACTCGGATAGCTTAGGAGTCAACTCGAGTCGGGAGTCATGAAACTTTTTATTTATATTTTTTAAAAAATAATAAAACTTAAAAAAAAGTACACATAATATTTTGGCTCAAGTATTACACATAGCATTTTGATAAAGTTTGTGGGTGTTGTACGATAGACCTGAGTTAAACCCCGTCTTTACCTATAATTACCTATCAAAATAAATAAATAAATAAATAAAAATATTTTGTAGTATAATAACTAGAAAATTCAAATTTTGTTTTTGGTAAGAAAAGTTCATTAAAGAAAACAGGAGTAAGCAATCCCCAAAAAAACCAACAGGCACAAGGCTTACATCAAGGGGCTATTTGAATAACATTGCCCCACCCTCTTTTCATAACCACAAATGAATACCCTCCCAACTTTTTATAGTTTACTCCCTAGAAACAAAAGAAATCTTTAGCTCTTTTATATACTGCTAGTTTAGAATGGTTATAAAAAACCCGTTGATTTCTCTCAAGCCAAATGATCCAACAAGTTGCCAAGCAAATAATACTCCATAAGATCTTTCCTTTTTTTTGAGGTCTTTCCAATGTTCCATTCTGGCAGTGGACAAAGATATGAATGGTTGATTCCTCATCTTGAAGGCATAAGGACCAGACATTTAGAAAGATCATACCTTGTTTTTTAAGAAGCTTAATAGTTAGAAACCCATTCTTGCAAGCAGTTCACACAAAAAAGAGAACTTTAGAAGTGATTTTTAGTTTCCATACCATCTTCCAAAAATTGGAGGGGTTACCCCAATCCTCAAAGAGATAGTGGCAAGATTTCATGAAAAAATCCCCCGATCGGAAAAAGGGTCCTTTCCCTAGAATCCTCTACATCCCTCTTTGATGTCATGGTTTCTACAAGCCCGGTAAGATGCGCCATCTCATCTACCTCTTAGTCATTTAGATTTCTTTGTAAGGGAATGATTTAACTCACATCCTCAGAGGATGGTTTGCAATCGGCCACTTTTACTTTTTTATCGGAAGCAATGTCATAGATGCGAGGGGCTTCTAAGCATAGAGGACGATTAGAGCACCATAAGTTAGTCCAAAAACGAGTATCTCTACCGGATCCAATCTCAACCCAGATTGCTTCGTTGAACTTCCTCAAGGACTGTGTAATCCCCTTCCAACAACTAACCCCATGGGTAGAGTTAGGTCTTCTTGTTTCCCACTTATTTTCATGCTTATATTTACTAGCAATTACCTCCCTCGACAAGTTGTTGTTTTCTTTACCAAACCTCCATAGCCATTTAGCCAATAGAGCTTTGTTTACATATCTAATTCTTCTAATTCCAAGGCCTCCATTACTTTTTGGTTTGCATATGTCCTCCCAAGCAATCAAATGGGGGCCCTTTCCTCTCCCCTTAGCCCACAGGAAGTCCCTTTGTCATTTTCTCAATCATATTAGCTAATGAATCTAGAATAATAAAAAGGGATAGGAAATATGTAGGAAGACTAGCAAGAACTGATTTTATTAAAGTAACCCTTCCACCTTTTGATAAGTATAGCCCTTTCTGCCCAGCGAGACGCTTATGAATTCTATCTAGCACTCGGTTCCAAGGATTCTTACACTTGAAAGAGGCACCCAACGGGAGACCCAAGTAGGTTGTAGGTAAGGATCCCATCTTACATCCCAAGACTGCAACAAATCTCCGCAAATTTTCCACATGGCCCACACAATATATGCAACTCTTTGAGTGGTTCACTTTAAGACCCAAGACCACTTCAAAGCATCTAGTAAACACACCTTAGGTACTTCAGCTGAATTTCTGAATTCTTACAAAAAACAATGGTGTCATCGACAAACTGCAAGTGAGAAACTACCAAACCATTCCGCCTAATCTCAAAACCTTCCATCAAACCCCCTTGAAAGCCTTAGTCAGAAGTGCTCCAAATGCCTCCGCCACCACAAGAAATAAAAACGGGGACAAAGGATCACTTTGGCCAAAGACCTCTAGACCAATGAAAATAATCCACAGACGAGCTATTCAAAAAAATAAATGATGCTGTCCCATAACATTTCTTCATCCACTCTCTCCATCTAATGCCAAACCCCAATCTCCCAAGCATGTAATCTAAAAACTCCCAATTCACATGGACGTATACTTTTTTCTGATCTAATTTGCAAAGAAAACCTGAATACTCTTACCTCATCATTGCATCAATACGTTCATTTGCTATCAACACCCCATCTGTGCATTGACACCCTCCTATAAATACACTTTGGTTTGGGGATATTATGTCATTTATTACTTCTTTTAAATTACACGCCAAGATTTTGGAAATGATCTTATACATGTTGCCCACAAGACTAATACGCCTTAAGTCTTTGATCAAATCAGCCCCTTCTTTTTTTGGAACAAGGCAAATGAAAGTGGTGTTGCTCCCTTTCTCTGAGAAAGCCTCCTTGTAAAAATTCTCCATGGTTTCCATGACATCTCTTTTGACTACCTCCCAATAGGATTTGAAAAATGCCATAGTAAACCCGTCCAGGCTTGGAGCTTTATCATCTTCAATGCTCCAAACAATCTGCTTAACTTCACTCTCCTCAAAAGGCCTTTCCAACCAGTCCTTTTGGGAGTCTTTTAGAGATTTGAAACTCACCCCATTCAGCTTTGGTCTCGCAATCTTAGGATCCTTGTACAAATACATAAAGAAAGCAGCTACATGGTTCTTGATTCTCGATAGGTCTTCCACTACTTCATTGTTAATTCTCAACTTCGAAATGAAATTGGTACTATGCCTCGTTGAGGCAATCCTATGAAAGAATTTTGTATTATTATCGCCTCTGTCAACCATTGGACTTTTGCTTTTTGCCTCCATTTTATCTCCTCTATATCCATAACCTTTGCATAATCTTGTTTTGCCAAGTCCCTTAGGCATTGCTCGTCATGGGTCAAAACCCGTATTTTCCCCAATGACGTCCCAATGCTCTAATTCATCTAGGAGACACCTTTTTTCTTTCCTCTACACACCTAAACACTTCCTTGTTCCACACTTTCATATCGTACCTGAGCTACTTAAGCTTAGATCTCATCTGTTGCCTTGGCTTACCCTCCATTCGATAATTTGACCACCAACTCTTTATAAGGTCCACAAAACCCAGATGTTTCAGCAACATATTCTCAAATTTGAACGATCTCGGATCAGTCCTAATCCACTTTCCATTTAAAAGAATAGGGACATGATTAGAAGTCGGCCTTGGCAAGGATTCTCTTTTAGAAAAAGGAAATATGTTATCCCATTCAGTGGATAAGAAGAATCGGTTTTATTTACTAAAGTAGGGGGCCTCCTATATATTAGACCACATATACTTGGTTCTAGATACCGGGAGATCTCTAAGGGTAAAACTATCCATAAATTCGAAGAAGGTGAGCATGTTTCTAGAGAAACTTCCTCCACCGCTTCTATCACTCAGCTCCATTACCTCATTAAAATCCCCACCTAGACACCAAGGGCCATCCCAAGACTCCCTTAAGCCTCTAAGCTCATCAAGAAAAGCAGGCCTTTGATTCTACCTCTGATGGAAACAGAATACAAGCCAATCAAAGAGTCCACAACCTCTATGAGATCCATGTCCCAAAACACCCATATTCCCCCTGAAGCCCCTTTGGAAGGAAGATGAACTCCGTCCAAAAATCCAAAAGAACAAACCTACTGAAGGATACTCTGGTCTATGTGCTCTAGTTTAGTCTCTTGCAACATAACTATCTTGGCCCTGCTCGCATGAACAACATCTTTGACAATCGAGCGCTTGTCTCTTCTTCCCAAGTCACAGACATTCCTCGTTAAAATTGAAGGATTCATTGAAAATCAAACTACCCTAAGACACTTCAAAACCTTAACCTCCATATAGGGAAGGAGCTCCCTGCCTCCTTCTGTTGTTGCCTCTGTTTTTCGTACTGGGCATAAGAGTGCAAATTCTTCACCTCCCATCGAACTCTTCGATGATTCTTAACGAACCCTGAGACCAAAAGCTCCCTCTCCAATGCTTTAAATAATTCAATTGCCTGCTACTTAACCCCTTCAAAAGATAGACCCAAGAATTGACTCACAACTTGGATTTACATCAGAACCCATAACGACACATCAGACAGAGGCTTTGTATTCTCATCAACAGGAACAATGGCAAGTTGTTTGAGAGATGTAGGCTATCTTACAGGGCTGGAGATGGGATGACATCCTCTTCCATTTGGTGCCCACACTCTGATTGTAAAACCATCGCATGGCTAGGCTCCGGGTTGAGGATCCTTACGTTGCCATCATTGATTATACCTTCAGCTTCGCAAGGATTCCTCGATTCATCGCCACCATGCTAAGGTTCCTTAGATGCCATATTGCTCCTTTTTGTTGATCCTTGATTTGAAGGAGCATCCGGATCTTCAACATCAAATTCCTGAGTAGTAAAAGCCCCTACATCAATAACTCTATCGTCCTGTAGACCATTAGATAAATTCTTGATGTTCCCAACCTCTTGCTTCTGAGATTTATTGCCCCTCACCGAGGATTCACCTTGTTCCCACACTCCCCTGAATTGACCAAGAGTTTCCCCATCTCCTATAGTTCGATCGCCATCTCAGTCTTTTCCCAACTCACTATTTCCCACCTCCGTCGATCTGAAATGATTAAGAATCCAGTCCTTGTTCGACTAGGGATAGGGATGTTCTCACGAAATCCCGATGTTTCCCTCGCCTTCTCCACCAACAATTTAACCATATTAAAAGATTTGAGGTTATTTATGGGCAAACAGAAATTGAAGCTATTCTCCCATGGAAAAGAGAGTCCTAACCGCACCCTAAGGCTCCTTGATCTCTTAACCGAAAGGGCATTTTTGTTTGCATTCTTCTTTAAGTAGAGAGAGGAGCTCGATTTTGTCAAAATTCACCCTCTCGAATTTTCGATTCTCCTTACCCCATTAAGGGTATTTTTGTCCAGACAATTTTTGCCCTTAGACAATCTGTCGATAGTTGCAAGCCACATTTCAAAATTTGAAAAGCCTTCCTTCCTTGCCCTTCCTAGTTTTTGGTTTTCGAAAACCAGAAACCACTTCCGCCCCTCTTCTTTGATATGAAAATTGCCTTTCATACGACAATGACTTCACCAATTTTGTCCTCTTCCACTCATCTTCTACAATGTCGTCTTCAACAATAATTGGGAGGAAGTAAGAAGCTTTTCCATCATTGACCATGACGACCTTGGGGATCGATTCAAGCATGCATGGTCTCAATTTTAATCGCACCCAACGTAGGTCCTCCTAATTGGACAATTTCGGGTCGATGTTTGCAATACCAACACACATGTTGCCCAACTCTACAAACTTTTTGTTTGTCCAGAGATGCAATGGGAGGCCTCTTAGCCTTATTCATTATGTAGTCATCCTTTTCGCAGAGGACATGGTTCTGTGGCATGACAACCAACGATGGAAACCTATTCTTCCCTGGTCAATGAATTTTGATCCCTGGCTATCAGGCCAACAAACTTCCGCCCAAGAATTTAAGAGAAACAAACCCTTGTTTTCAGCTAAAGGGATTATTTGTATCTCATCTTTTTTCAAGATGGCATCCCGAACTTTCCATTCTATCTCTGACCACTCTAGGCTCTCATCTATTTGCTCAACACACACAACCATAGGCCATTGCCCAAAGTCGGCCTCCCGACCCTTTTTACAACCTCTAATCTTTTACAAAACTTTTGTCGTCCCTTCTATCCCGGATTGGAAGAGTTAGGAAGTCATTACCCTTGGGTTGAAAGGGAAGTTCACTCTTGGGTTTTTCTTCCTCCAGAAAATGCGCTTGAAGAAAATACATGAGATTTTCGCATCCCGATCCATTATCCGCTTCAGGGATATGATTCTTCATCCATGACCTGACCTAGGATTCAATGATATCTCTACAAACTGTCCCCTAGGATTTCTTTTCTTGTGGATTACAGGCACCTTATGACCTTCATCTTTCGTGTGAATCAATTTATCCCTCTCTGGCAGTCACGCAACTAGTTGTAGGCTCTTCCACAACCATTGTATGGATGAAGGGCGGAGTGTGCCTCCTTCCTCTCTCCATAATCGATAAAGAGGGAGGTTCTCCAGAATATTCTGAAACAATCCCGATTAGTATTAGTATA
The DNA here is from genome assembly GCA_025762735.1 of Platanus orientalis. Classification (NCBI taxonomy): domain Eukaryota; kingdom Viridiplantae; phylum Streptophyta; class Magnoliopsida; order Proteales; family Platanaceae; genus Platanus; species Platanus orientalis. The sequence continues at coordinate 13,486 of JAOXJP010277204.1, forward strand.
TTAAAAAACCAAAGTACATCTTATCAACACAAGCATAAAAACAAAATACCATCAAAACTTTAAGGTCTAGGTTTATATGGTAGAAGTTCAAGTTTAAAGTCTAATCTTCTTACCACTTTAGCTTTCATTCTTTCAAATTCGTTGTTTTCTTTTTTCTAAGGTTTTGAATATCTTTAAGGGTTCATTTGTTGGAGACTTTAGAGAAGAAACCTCTTAACCTAAAAAAGTTCGAGTTTCTTATTATGTTCTAATTTGGTTTTGAGTCATTTTAAGGTTTACAAGATTCGGTTGAGTCACATGAATTGGTCTGAGTCAAATGAGTCCACTGAGTTAGTAATTTGACTCAATGAGTCAGGTATAGTGTAGAGTCAACAACATGACTCAACTACTGAGGCTTAGGAGTGGAGTCAACTCGGGGGAGTCAAGGAGTCGACTCCGGGAGTCGGCAAACTATGGTTTGATGAAGTTTTATTGGTATCAATTGGTAGGAGCATAGGAGACCAAGGTTAGTAACTAGAGGCAAAATAGGGGAAATCGTAATCGACATTTCAAGATTAACTAATTTGGGGCAGCTGAAATCCTTGTGTTGTAGATGGGAAGCCGAAATCTATTCGTGTCTCAGTTGAGAATTCATGGGTAAAAGGTGGGATGTTAAATGTGATATCATGATTAAAGTAGGGAATGAACTTGCCTTACAAATATCATTTTGATACCATTCCTAAGTTTTGTGTTTTTCATTGGGTTTAGTTTTCAGAACTTATATTTATTATTTAGTTAAGAACTTTGGGTTCATGAAGGAAGAGTTACAGTTTTCTTTAGGTCTATGATGCAACTCATAGTCTTTTTTCAACCAACAACCAGAAATATTCAAGGAGAATGGGGGAGAGGGGTGAAAAGTGATCGGGGGAAGATGTTTCTCAAAGTCATGTTACCAGGGGTAATATGGGGGATTTCGGAGGAAAGAAATAGAAGAATCTTTGAAGCTAAAGAGAGGTGCGTGTGGGCGGTTATTGACTCCATTGTTTGTGAGATCAGTTCCTGGGTCCTTGTCAAAAAGGAAATTTCCAATTTCTCTTTGAATGACATGGTGAGGGATTGGGTGACTTGCATAAAGGACCTCAATGTTGCTTAGAAGGTGCCTCCCTTTAGTTGGAATCCTCCAGATGTTGGGACTTTTAAAATCAATTTTGATGGTGCTTCTTGTGGTAACCTGGGTCTTTTTGGGTTTGGCTGTGTTTGAAGGATGTTAATGGTCATATCATGGGTGTTAAGGGGGGTCCATTGGGTGTGATGGATGTTATTCAAGCGGAAACCATGGGGTTGTTGGAAGGGTTGAACTTGGCCAGAGATAAGGGTGTCATGGGGTGTTTGATTAAAGGAGACTTTTTCTCGGTTATTTGTTGGGGGAAGGGAGAGATGTATGGTTCTTGGAGGATAAATCATCTTATCTCTGAGATTCGCTGTATTATGAGGGATATAGCGGCTGTGCTCCTTCATGCTCCAAGGGTCCAAAATTTGTTAATAGATAGGATTGCTAAATGGAGTGTGGATCAAGACCATATGGTTGATTGGGGGTTGCTTGCCCAATTGTTTTTTATTTTTATTTTTATTTTTATGAATAACAACTTCAATTAAAAGAAAGAGGAAAAAACAATCAAACAGCACCGTCAAAAGGCAACAGTCCAAAGGCCCCACAAAGACAGAAAAAAAAACTATATTAGCAATCAGGAAGAACCTCCCTATAAAACTCCTCCCTCCGTGAAACACTCCACTTAGCTAACCTATTAGTGAGCGAATTCTTAGCTCTGGTGACATGAAGAATAAAAGCCTGAAGCATAAGAGCAAGATGCTTGATCTCATGTATAAAATGTCTTAACCTCCAAGAACCTAAGCTCTCCCCTTTGCCCCAACTAACCACCGATTTTGAATCTCCTTCAACAATGCAATCATAGTAACCTTTATCCTTAAGCAATTTAAGACTCATAAGAAGACCTATAAGCTCAGCCTCAATTGTGTTGCAGTGGCCTAAAGAAACTCCTCTGACCAAACAAATGCCACCACCATGATCGCGCATAATGCAACCATAACTAGCTGGCCCCGGGTTCCCGAATGACGAACCATCAAAGTTGATTTTATATTTTCTCATAGGAGGAGGATTCCACTCTCCCAGAATAGGCGGAGGGTGACCCAATCCGCCCGAAATGCAAGTCCTCCAGTCTCGGACCATGTCATTAAGACTATAACATTTAGACTTATCCTTCACCAGAACCCACGAAGAAACCTCACAGATAATAGAATCTATGACCATCTTACAACTCCTCCTTTTATCCTAAAAAACTCTTTTGTTCCACTCTTTCCAAATTCCCCACACAATGCCTGACAAAACATCTTTCCCCTTCCCCCATGAACAATACCCCTACCTCCATTGATGAAACAAATCCTCCACTTTTTTAGGCATAACAAAATGTAAAGAAAATGATTGCTGGATAAATCTCCACACCATGGAGGCAAAATCACAATGTAAGAATAGATGATTTCCAGATTCCCCCTCATTCCTACACAACGGACAAATTGAAGGAGATAAAGCTATAAAAGGCCTCTTGCGTTGGATAACATCCATAGTATTTTGTTTCCCTAAGGTAGCAACCCAAGAAAAAGCCTTAACTCTAGGAAGCGACACAGAGCCCCACACATTTTGGACAAGAAAAGAAGGTCTCAAAAGGTCACCCGAAAGAGTAGCAAAGAAGATTTAGAGGAAACAATATCATTTGGAGAAGGGGCCCAAATTTGCATATCCTTCTCCCCCGAGTTAATGAAAACTAAGCGGAGATCATCCGTTAGCTTGCCAACCAAGGGAATTTCCCATTCATATGGGTCACGGGTGAAATCCAAATTCCAATACAAACAAGATTCATTGAGGGAGAGGATATCTGCTACCCTAGCATTTTTCAAAGATGCAATACGAAACACTTGAGGGTGTACTGATTGAAGGGGGGCATCTCCCCACTAAATGTCTTTCCAAAACTGAATCTTAGAGCCGTCCCCCATAAGGAACCGAATATTGGGAAAGAAAGAAGGACCGACCTGAAGGATGTTCCTCCACCCAAGGGAACAAGAAGAGATACGTTGATTGCAATGCCAACCATTTGCATTGATCCCATATTTGCTTAGAATGATGGAATGCCATAAGCTTCCGCTTTCAGAAGAAAACCTCCACAACCACTTGCCCATCAAAACTGTATTTCTCTCCTTGATCCTCCCAACCCCCAAGCCACCTTGCGAAATAGACTGCACAACAGAATTTCACTTCACCAAGTGATCCTTTTTTTTACCCCCTCCCTCCCATAGAAAATCTATCTAAAAATTTTCGATAAAACTAGCCACCTTCCAAGGCATTTTGAATATAGACATATAGTAAACTGGGATATTAGACAACACTGTCTTTATTAAAGTGATTCTGCTCCCCATGGAAATGTAGGACCGCTTCCAACAATATAACTTTTGAGACACCTTTTCCACCACTGGGTCCCAAAAGGAAGTAGCTCTAGGATTTCCACTTAAAGGCATGCCCAAATACTTTTAAAGGCCACGACCCCACCCTACACCCTATCTCTTCCGCAAGATGGGAAACCTCTTCAACATAAATTCCGACAAGACAAGATTTATTCATATTGACTTTAAGACTGGAAATCACCTAGAAGATTTTAAGACACCTCTCCGCATTTTTAATGTTATCCCTCCCCACCTTCAAAAAGAGAATGATATCATCCGTGAATTGGAGATGGGGGACCATGATTCTATCATCTCTAATCACAAAACCTTCCACCAACCACCTTTCCTCCGCCCTTCTTAGAATAGAACTAAGACCATCCACAACCAACATGAAGAGAAAGGGCGAGAGAGGATTTCCTTGCCTAAGTCCTCTCAAAGCCTCAAAGAAACCTTTGGATGTCCCATTAAGCAAAATTGAGAAGTACGTATCAGTAATACATCCTTCCATCCAAGAAATCCATTTGTCACCTAAACCTTTGTTTCTTAGGAACCAAAACAAGAAGTCCCAATCCACCCTATCATAAGCCTTCTCCATATCAAGCTTACAAACCACCCCTTTTTCCTTCTTGCGCCTTTTCATATCGACACATTCATTTTCAATAAGAATACTATTTAGGATTTGCCTTCCCTGAATAAAGGCATTTTGCGTAGACAAAACCATTCTTCCCAACATCCCTTTAAGCTGATTTGAAAGCACTTTTGAAATGATCTTATACAAGCTAATGATCAAGCTGATGGGCCGAAAAGCCCCCAACTCCTTAGCACCTTCTTTTTAGAAATAAGAATAATAAAAATAGATTTCATGGATTTGTTCATCACTCCCCTCTCAAAGAAGTCCAAAAATATCATCATTAAGTCATCTTTAATAGTATCCCAACCAGTTTGAAAGAAAAGCAAAGAGAACCTGTCTGGTCTAGGCGATCTAGCCCCATCCATACCAAACACCGCTTCTTTGATTTCGTTTTTAGAAAAAGGAGCTTCCAACTTCATCATGGACTCAATAAGGATGCGGGATCCAAACAAATTAGCAATGGCAGGTCTCGCATTACGCTCTTTCTTGTAAAGATTCTCAAAAAAGCCACGGCCTCATTAGCAATAACCTCAAAGGTGGTCACCTCTTACCCTCCAATCACAAGGCTAGAAATAATATTTTTTCTACTTCTACCATTAGCCAATTTATGAAAGTACTTGGAATTCCTATCCCCTTCTTTCAACCATTTGTACTTAGACTTTTGATGCTAGAACATCTCCTCAGCATTCAAAGCCCTATCCAAATCATTCATAACTTCTTTTCTTTTGCAATTTAACTCCTTCAACCTATTTTCCTCAACTTCCGTAAGATAATCTACTTGTTGAAGCTCGATAAACAACCTATCCTTATTAGCCCTCATATTACCAAAAGAGGATTTGTTCCACTCGCGAAGCTTCCTTTTAAGGAACCCTAACCCCCCCCTCCACATCACACATATTCCACTAGCAATGAATCAACTCCCTAAAAGAATGATGGGTGGTCCACATATTCTCAAATCTGAAGGGCTTGGAACCAAAACTTTGAGCATTTGTATGCAACATAACAGGCCAATGATCAGACGTGACCTTAGGCGACACTTTTTGGAAGAAAAACGGGTAGGCATCCTCCCAATCCCCAGAGACAAGGAATCTATCCAATGTACTAAGCACCAGTCTAGACTGATTATTCATCCATGTAAATTTTGCATTACTCAAAGGGGAATCTCGCAATCTAGCACTTTTGACAAAACCATCAAAATCCCGCATACTTTTAGTAATCCGGCCCCCCGAGTTTTTCTCATGAACGAATCTAATGACATTGAAGTGTCCACCAACCACCCACAAACCTTGCCATCTTGCTCTCACTCCATGCAATTTATCCCAAAACTCGTGCCTATTAAACGTTGTTGTCGGGCCATAAATCCCCGTGAACATTCAATCACCTCCTAAAAGCACATCTCGGAAGATAATTGACACAAAAAAGGATCCCATATAATGGTCTATTTTAGTAACATTCTCAGTATTCCAAGCACAAATAATATCACCTACGGTCCCTCCCACATGCCAGCAAAGCACACCACTCGGACAAAGCACTCTCGACCATGGTTTTAAAACTCGGTCGATTCGGGATCGAATTGCTCAATACGGATTGGGATTTGACAAGACCGGTCCGATCCTAACCTGTAGATCGTGATCTTGTTAGGATCGTCCGATCCCAGTCCTAGGTCGTCCGATCCAGAAAAAAAACTAAACCTTAAAAACTAAAAAATATATATTTTTTTCTTACAAGAGTGCACAAATCCTTCCCTAATTCTCAATAATTATTCCTAAAAGTTGTGAAATAATATATAAGAGGTAAACCCCATAACCTTATAACGAATGATAAATCTAGTCACTGGATTACATATTTTCCATATAACACTAAAATTTTCTAACGGGGGAGTTCCCCTTGCATCCCCGCCAAGGGGGGGCTAACCTCCCGCCACCCCAATAATAGAAGGCTATATTAAACTTCACAAACTCATTGGCTAAAACAATGAATCATGTATTTTTTTTAATTTTTGTTTATGTGATTTTGTACATAGTTTAGTTTTTATGCATTATTATATATAATAATATTGGATGTTTGATTATACAAACTACAATCTTGAACTTATACGAACCTCATAACCTTGTTCATACATGTATGATGCACTTAACATGCCTA